>JBBMOE010000036.1:4743303-4840803 GCA_037975065.1 Chaetodon trifasciatus | reverse complement strand
GAATGAAGAGGTTGGCCAAAGGATCGTATGTACTGGTGATTTATGATTTAATGAGAGAGAGAGAGAGATATCCCCCTTTTTTAAAGCTTAAAACTGTGTTCGTCCATTTAAGTTTCCTTGCTGTTTGAAACCATTTTCATGTATGACTGTTGATGGCCATGCTTGTTAATACCTCTGTCCTAGTAACACATTTCAACAATAATGCTTGCAATGACCATGCATAAGCCTTTACATGATCATTTGAATCTTGCATTGTTACCCATGGACATCATATTTAGTTCTCATCTACATTCTCATGTTTTGAACATTTATAATCTTTTAAGCTTACGGATGTGGAGACACTCTAACCTAACATGTTGCTTCCTTGTGTGTGAATGGATCCCTGTGTGTGTGTGAATGTGTTAATGTTTGCTTGTGTCTGTGGGTACATTTCACTTTGTGTGTTTAGATGACCTTTGGGGACGCCATGAGGAATAAAGCGCGACTTTCCGTCACTGGGAGTACTGGGGAGAATGGTCGGGTGATGACTCCAGAGTTTCCTAAAGCTGTCCACGCTGTCCCTTACGTGAGACCTGACATGGGACTGAACGTCAGCCTGACAGATCTGTCCTGATCAATGAGAAACTTCTGAGTGCCTTATAATGGTTTCAATAGAGCGATTTTTTTTCCCTTCCCTTCCTCCTTCTGTTCCGGCGCTTTTTCTGTCTCTGTCTGGTGAAAAAGGAAAGGTAGGAGATGGAGGCTTCATTTTGTCTCTCACAAAGACTTGTATTGTTGCTCTCTGTCTCCATTTCTCACCGTATAAAACACCTCCCTCCTCTCTGGGTGGAATTACATCTTGGAATATAAAAGGGAGGCTCCTTTTTTCTAAACTGATGACACCACGCTTTCCTATCTATCTGTCTGGACTGGACTGAGACGGACACGAGGGCTTGATTGACGGCAACGGCTGCTTCTGGGAGTCAAGAGTTTCAGTCATCTTAACCGTGTTTGTGTGTGTGTGTGTGTGTGTGTGTGTGTGAGAAGAGTGTTCGGGGTGCGTGCGTCAGGGGAAGATGTCGTCAAAAACACGCTGTTTCTGTAGCCACCACCGCCAAACAGGATTTTCAAGCACACTTGATATCATCTGCATTAAGATGTGAAATTGTCCTTTTTTTCTAAGAAAATCTAACAAAAACGTTTATTGAAAAAAAAAGATTTTTATGTATTTTCACAAAATAGCTTTTAAATAAACTTGCTTACATACTGGTTGGATATAAACATCTTAATGTGTGAAGAAAGAAAAAATACTTAACAGCTTCTAGTTCCATATTTTTAAAGCCAAATACATATGGGGGTGAGATGTTGAAATCATGTAATTAATTCCTATTCTAAACTTTCCTGTATATTTTATTCTTTAACATTTGGTGTTGATACGAAATATATGTCAATGCTTGACATTTGGAATCAATCCTTCTATGTTTTTCTTGTTAGAGTTGGTGCAGCGATTTTGCTTTCTACTTTCGTCTCTTTGTTTGCTTCAGTGCTTTTGTTGTTTGTATTTTTTCTGACAAGGACCAGGGTTGTTCTACTTTCAAGAGGAAATTAATCTGTTTACACACCATGAATGCAACACACACAAAAAAAAAAACACAAAAAATAGTATGGTATGGTATTATTGCATCACATTTTGAAGTGACATCAAAAAGAGGCATCGACATCCACGTGGTTTTCGTGGTGGTTAAAAATGCCAAATAAGTACGAGTGCCAAATTCTAGTGCCAGTAGATATGAATATAGTCTTAATATAATCAATCACTGTCATCTCAGTGAATGTAAATGATACATTCTGTAACTTTTGTAACTTGATGTACAGTTGGTGGCAATGACAGTGCTAATACAATAGCCTTTTCGCTTTGTTTTCCAGTCTCCATGTATTTTGCATTGATCTGACAATGAAGTAGCACCAGTTGCATGTTGTTGCCGCAAATACGACATAAGTTTATTTCATTACTGCCAAACATGCGTTTTCATTTTAATGTTGAAGTTGTGAGGTTAACTGTTTGAAATTGGAAATACAATGTTATACATACAGTATATACAGTATATACATATATACATATATTTTATATAAAAAGTTTAAATATGAAAAATTATAGCCCCTTTTCATTATAGCGTCAAAGCTGATCTGCTTCCATTAAATACTAAATCTGGATACTCATTCAGACAATACAGTATTTATACTTTTTGTTTAGTTTGTTCTCCTTTTTTTTTTTTTTTTTTTTTTTGGTTATGCAGTCATAACTTTATTGCAAAATTTATACAAACGAGCACTTCTAATTATAGGACACGTTTTGTTTTCTGAAATTGACCTATGAAGAGTACTCCACTGCAACACAAAGGGAGGTAAACTGTATTATTATTATCATTGTTGTTTTTGTAATCAACAATAGAAACATATACCGTAGTTGCTTATCAATTTCATCGCATATTCAGGCTATTCTCACTGACATTTTGTATATGGAATGTGTGCTAACTTGTTTATTTTTTGGGACTCTTTCTAAATAAAAGTGGCTGATCTCTTGTTATCTCTCAGTGTGTGTCATTTATTTCAGATGAGCTGCTGCTAAAGTGTCACAGAACATGCGATGCGATATTTTCAGTTAACCCCGGCAATTAAGCGACTTAGGTAGACAAATGAGACGAAACATGATTAATTAACTTATGTAAATTCAACTAAAAGTTCAGACAATCAGGCGCCATGAGTGCCGGAGACTTAGAAGCAGGAAATGATGAGCAGAATCAATCCATTGTTGTCTATTCTATGTGAAAACAAAGCTAAAGATGACTATTTTTAAATGGAACACAACTCTATTTTAAAGTCGTGTCAATGAATTAAGTTGCCGACTGTCTGTGTAGTTTAAAATAATTAAAATTGAGCATTATTTGGGTGATATTAACCGGTGTAGTTGAATGTCCTGCACATGCCCATGGTCCAACCAAGGTGTTCGTTATCTTCCCTGATTGGACCCCTCCTCAGGATCATGTGTTCCTGCACTGACTGCTTGCTTGTTAAATGCCCTGCACACCCACATGTGTTTTCAGTTGCTGCAGCAGATCAGACCTCTGCTCGGGCTGAGAAGGTGTGCTTACATGATGGCACCAAACTCCATGTCTTAAAGCAGGCGGTCACACCACAAAGTGACGTTCACTCATCCACACAAAGTAGCTTGGTGATATGGTGACTACAGTCAGGAGGAGTTAACTGATAACTCGCCTGTCAACAGTGATTCATTTCGCCTTGTTGAGGAAATCCTCTGATTGCAGCGATTGCATTGGAATGAATTTATTTCCCAACAATTTTGCATGCTGGTTTGGCCAGGCCTGAATAAGAATGATAAAGGTTTAAGACACAACAAATGAACATCAGGGAGATCAGCCAATCAATCAATCAAGTCCAGTTTATGTACACAGTCCTTGGAAACATAAGTTAAAACAGTAGTTCTACTGGACTTTTGATGCCCTGTTGCATTTTGTGATTTTGGGCTGTCCCCAACTAAAGTTATCAATCAACTCTGAAATGGAAGACAACTGTCCACGAAAAGCCCATTTAGAACTTTGAAATTCTGACCGTATCAGAAATTTTGGACTAAAATAGGGTCAAGTGTCAGCACTATGGCCAAAGCCTGTTTTGGTACATGGTCGAACATGCTGCTGTGGGTTAGCTGCACCAGCTTCACACTGAGCACATGTCTAATCAGCCAGATAAATGAAAACACCTGTGCACATGGAATTTGAGCAGAGGTTTGCAGAATGCCATTTAAGTGTAGATGCTTAAAATAATCAGTATGAATCAGTGTGAATATCATTACATCACAAACAATTCTTTAAATTTATATGCACTTGCTTATGGCATTTCAGTAAATGTAAAGGTCATCCTATTCTATTGAAGGATAATCTGATCATTTACTGTCTGCAGCCCTCGTGACATTTGAAGCATTCAAACTGAATTACATTAAAAACACAAGGACATAAACAAGAAATTCAGATGTACCTCTTCAGAACTTTGTCCACCAACATCACTATGGTAGCTCTAAGCTTTGGTGGAGTGCTACAATCCATGGAGGAGAATAAATCTCAGAGTTTAAAGCTGCTGAGTGATGACGTCCACCCTCCTTCTGCAGAGTGCTAATGAAGGTCACACGTCTCCATGAAGATGGTCGACTTCCCTCTGCTCCATAAAGATAATCCCTCTTTCCTCCCATCTAGGCCATATGTTCCTCTCCAGTTCTTTGTGTTCGTTTTCCTTCACACCTTTAAGTTAATTAAATCATATCAAAGACATGTTTGGACACACTCGCTCTTTCTAGGAGGTGGACTGGATGCAGGTCACTCAATAGGAAAGATTAAAGAGTTCATCATATGTTCTTTAAACAGCAAACAAAAAACAACCTTCTGTATTTCTGATGGTGTTTTTGGGGGTAAAAGGTGGATAATAAGATGATACGTGAAAACAAAAACAAACAATACAACAATATCTACAAAAATTAAAAAGAAATTAACCTAGGGAGTTACCTCCGAATGAGGAAAAAAGCCATAAAATGATGAGCTGGAATATGAAACCATCTCATGAGATCAGGTTAAATGAGAAAAGCAGGTAAAGTCTTGGAATTTAGGAGATATACGTGTGTGAGAGTTAGCGTGGCTCTACAGCTTAAAGGTGCTGAAGGATTCAGCCGTCCTATTGTCCCTCTTCTTCATCCTGGGCTGCTTTAACCGTGGAACGACTTAGAAGCAGATTTCCACTGTTCAACAGAAAGATAGGCTCACAAAAAACTTACAAAACAAAATTATTTATCCTTTTCAAACACTGCCTGGTGAGTACAAATATAAATATCTTATTTTTTTCACTTTTATATACCTTCCTTTTAACCACACTGAATAATTCACTATTTCCTTTTCTATTTAAACACCAGACCGTACTGCGGCTTGACTTTCAACCAAAATAAAGAGATTTGCATAACCTTAATCAGTTTTCCTTAGAGGCCACCTTTGTGTATTTTTAGCCTTCTCTTTAAGACCACTGAATTCTTAAAGGTTAGGACTGTCTCATGGCTACTTTGCAAACATTTTGCTCCTTTATGGTAGCTGCAGCCGGAGGGATCTTGCCATTTATTGCTTTTGAGGTTTGGGGAGTCATACTATCAGTACTAATGTAAGTAGTTCTTCAAATATTATGAATATTTATGTTGTTGATGTCCAACTTTAAAAAGTGAACCAACCTTTGATGCAGCTTTGTTTTTCCTTCTATGTGGAAATGACTTATTGAAGTTACATTCCCCAGGAGTGATGCCATTATCCCGCCAATCAGTCTCACCACCTTTGTGCAATCAAGTGTGCTTATGGGCCATTAGTTCAGCCAATCACAGCACAGAGGGATGGTTAACCAAAATGAATCTTCACCCATGTGAGCAATCAGCCTGTGAGGCGCCATCTCTGTCTCTCTCTCGTCCTCAAGCATTTCACATCGCTGGTCGTCGATGGGTATTCTGATTCCTCCCTGGGCTGAAGCTAATGATGACAGAAGGTACACAGGGAATGGCCTGAATCTGCCACCTCATATAGGAGACATCAATAGCACAGCCAGGGCAATGTTTCATCTTCAGGTTTTATTAACGAAGGCCTGACTGCTTGCCTTGGCCTCATTAAAATGCAGCAATGGCACAGAAATGCTCACACAGCAATGATGGTGCAGATTTAGATTTGAGAGCTTTTTGAGACCAGAAGTGGCTACAAATTTCATTAACTCGTTGTCATATAGTTAAAGCATCGAAGGCTGCTTTCAGCAAACTGAAAGAATTTTTCCATCTATAGCCTCCATTCCAAGAAAGCCGGGACACCGTAAAACATAAATTGAACAGAATGTGATAACTTGCGGATCGTTTTTAACGTAATATACTGGATTGAACATAGTACAAAGGCAATGTATTTAATGTTCCATCTCATCGACTTCAGTAATTTCTTTGTAAATGTATTTTTATTCTGAATATGATGCAGCAAAACAAGTTGGGACAGGAGCAACAACAGGCTGGGAAAATTGTGGAATGCTCATAAACATCTGGAACATCCCACAGGTAAACAGGTTAAAGGACCTGTGCCTAAGATTTAAGGGGGTTTGCTGGCAGTATATGACAAACCAAACGCTGCCTCGAGAAAGCACCTTTTACGTTTTTCGCAAGTTTCATAAACACTGTTGGTTCTCCGACAAGCTTGGCAATGTGCAAACTCACTAGCACTAGATGCCACTAATTCTTCACACTGGTCCTTTAATTGGTGGCAGGTGATAGTATCATGATTTAGTATGCAAGGGGCGTCCTCCAAAGGCTCAGCCGTTCATAAGCAAGGATGGAGCGAGGTTCACCACTTTGTGAACACAGGATTGTGGAAATAGGGACAGTCATTTTGAAACAAAGAATCAATGATAAGCACTCAATTTGGCATCATTTATCTCTTTTTGATCTATTCTATCTCTCCTTTTATCCAGTGACATCTTAGCAGTCATCCCCCAGCTAAACCTAATGAAGGTGACACCTCACGTAAATGTCACCAGAATGTAATCAAGTTGACAATTTATGTCAAATTAATATTGACTAGTTTACCTATTTAAGAAGCCAGTGGAATATGGAACATATTATGGATATGACAGGTCTCGAAAAGTATTCAATTTAAAAGCGTCTGCACCTGAAATGACGATAGCTCTGCCGGGTTTACTGTCTGAAAGGATGAAGGGCAGAGGACGACAGTGTCCAGTCCTCTCGCACTAAGTAGCACCTGAGCTAGTAAGACAGCAATGCTAATACAGGATCACATTCATTTACATCACAATGACTCAGATCGCCGTGGACAGGGATTTGTTTGTGTGTAACAAACCCCAACAGCAAAAATATGTATAGTACAACAAAGCAAGATTAGAGCATTTAATGCCAAATGTTTGACTGCCTGATTTGATAATTAGCTCACACATAATTGTCTAATCTAATTAATTACAAACTGGTTTCACCTTAGGGATCAATATAATCCATTTTATCTCATAAGGAGAGGCCTAGAGACGTGAAATTATTCCATTTGTCTCCATTTAAGATCTTGTCAGATTAAGATGTTTACACTGTATTTCCATTCTCATGGTATTAAATAGTGACCCATGGTCTTTGAACCAGGATGGAGCAAGTGCATTATACTGACGCTTTAGCAGTTTCAAAGTGTGTACTGATCTGCCTTAGAGACAGTTCACAATTATAATTTTTCATGCAGCAGATTTACAAAGATTATCAACTCTGGTTGAGAAAACGATAATTGATTGGCCCGTGGAGTTCATTAACATCTTCACTAATGTCTTCGCCTGCTAGCCAATCAATTATCTTGTTGTCAGGAAGAATATGCACACTAATTAGTGTTGTGACAAGAAAAAGGATGATACCACAGTCATGTATCCAATCAATAATGAAATACAGAAAGAAAATCTGGCAACTAATAATGATAATAACGAAGAAGAGGAAGCATTTACAAACTGATCTAAAATGAAAAAAGAAGAAAATGCAAAACAGTTATAAATGCAATACATTT
Organism: Chaetodon trifasciatus; assembly: GCA_037975065.1. Taxonomy (NCBI): domain Eukaryota; kingdom Metazoa; phylum Chordata; class Actinopteri; order Chaetodontiformes; family Chaetodontidae; genus Chaetodon; species Chaetodon trifasciatus. The sequence goes on along the minus strand of JBBMOE010000036.1, from coordinate 4,833,202 downwards.
TACTTGCACTGCTGAATGAATTATCCTCCACAAATAACACAAACAAGCAGCAGAAGGCCATCGCTTTGTCTGTTTGACATCAAAATGATATTATTTATGCAGAATGATATGCATTTTTAATCTAGAGCGATAGAAAAGTGAATGTGACAATTGGCTGCAAAGTGCAATAATAACTGTTTCTGGAACAAGGTGTACTTCAATGTCTCCTTTTCCAGAAGATTTTTATGATGATAAGACTTTTTCTTGTGGTTGGTGGTTAAAATTCCTTGTGATCTTCCAGAAGCTACATGCCCCTGATGAACATCTTCAACCACAGCCATGTTTATCCACTTTGTCTTAAAGTGCTCCTAAAGTGAGAGGTAAAGAGATAATGTTATGAGCTGGGGTACACCTCTTAAAATCAGTGACATTTCCCATGCAGATGTGACATTTTCAATTAATTTCTGCTCATATTATGCACAGCCAACAGGACGGTTCATTAGCGTTGGCTCCTTTCATTTGTCTATTGCTGTAGTGGGGGAAAGGCAACTCTTTTGTAGGCAGTCTAATCACCACAGCGAGTGATTAGAAAACCCGACCAAAGCATTTCAGCGCTGACATACAGAGCGAAGAAGAGCAACATATTTCTGAAGCAGCCAAGGTGGTGGGTGGTGTTATATGCTGTAAAACAGTTATCCTCTGGCTGGGTTGTCATGGCAACAGTGTTAGCTGGGTTTCTCATGTTCCAGTACAGCGTGTCATCCCTGTAGCTGCACGTTGGCGTGCACGATGGTGGGGGGGGGTGGGGCTGCTCTTCCATGCATACCACCATTTTAAGTCACCCATGAGAATAAAACAAACAGCTGTTGTGTTTTTATCTGCAGAGGGAGCATGTAATCATGTGCGACTCTGGATGGAGCGACAGCGAGAGGGACTTCAAAATGAACCGAGAGCCTCTCTCCTGAATGAGGTCGAATACATTTCCATGGTAACAGACCATGGCGAGCTGTTGTTCTGTTGTTTTCCATCGCTTCGAGCACGTCGAAGGTGTGCGAGCAGCTTTGAGGTGGCATTTCTTCTGCAAATGTCACAGTTGCAACTCAGCAGACGCAGCAGCTGCGTTTAATAGCGGTGACATTCAAAATAAAGCGAGCTGAAGATTTGCACTTTCGTCACATTTGTTTAATTTATGAGTTTCCTCTGTGGTGCGTCAGGTTAAGTACTGCATGTGCTGCAATCAATCAGATGTCTGTGTGTGATCAAAGATCCGTCTTCATTTCCGTTTACCTTGACTGAGACTGATTTGGTTTGGTTCAAGCCACCATCACAAACAACAAAAGAGCAGTCAGAAACAGACAATTCTGTCTCATCTCTCGGTTTATTGGTGGACATTGTTTCCCTCTTCCCTTCAATATTTCGCATTGTTTACACTCGCTTGCCAATGCTGGCTGAGCAATAAACTAATGGTCTGTCTCATAACACTGTGGGATATGTGACAATGTACAGAGGGAGGCCCTCTTCTGATGCTGCTGTGAGCGCTCCAGAAAATGGATCATACAGACACATACAGTTCAGTTTAGAGATGGACTGGATGGATTATTTCTTTACATTTTACCCAACACATGAAACAACCTTGTATGAATCAATAAATTAAAGGATTTTCTTTATTACTGTGTCGTGCATTCAACTCTGACCAGCCAACATCAGCTTACAAGATGCTACAAATCCATACAAGCTGGATCCAGACCGCTGCGCATAGATTTTCAATCAATACTACAAACCGGATTTTTGTGTAAAACAGAATGCAATCATTTGCAAATGAACTGTGTTTACTGACAACGGCTTCCCGAAGTGGTCCTGAGCCCATGTTGTAATATCCTTTATACAATCATGTGCTCACAAAGTGGAGAACCTCAAACATGCAGAGTATTTTCTTTGTGCTGTTTTCAATTGAGTATATGTCAGAAAGGATCAGCAGATGATCACATTCTGTTTTATTCGTGTTTTACACAGCGTCCTAACTTTTTGCACAGGAACACGTTCAAATCAGCTTTACAACAAGATATTGCATGAAACACAGCACATGAAAATTTAACAACCGTTCCAGTTTTTCATCATCTGTACTGTACGCCGGAATATTTCTTGTTTCTGGTTTTCGTAGGCGTTTTCGTGGAAAACTGACAGTCATCAACAAATCATCAAAGAGTGCACAGCACAAAAGCAAATGAGACTCACTATCTCCCAAATCACACAACCTGTCTCACACAATCTGTTTTCCTCTCAGAAGAAAGGATACTATCTCAACTGAGCAGCTTAAGATCTGTGGCTTTTGGATGATTGAGATGTTACATTAGATGTTTTAATATTTGTAATACACTTATATATGGACATGTACTTTTTGTTTTTACATGATGCTTTCAAATAATTTTGACAGAAATATGAAAATATGCAATGTTGGCTGTACTGTAGCATTAATTCTGCTCTATTTCCTCACATTAGAGGCTGAATTTATTAAACAATTGATTCTTCAGGTATATCTATAAGGTATATCTTTGTATGAACATATATTTCACAGTCCGTGAGGTATAAGGTTGCCATTTGTAAGAGAATTTTTTAAATATTCACGACAGAAAATCAGGTGCAGCAATCATCAAATACTACGCCAGTCAAAGCAGAGTCATAATTCAGCAAAATGCCACCATGAGTTGATGCATGATAAATGATATATGAAGGAAGCTTCAAAATAATGATGACTGTGAAAGGAAATCGGTAAACAACATTGCAGCTCATCTGACGAAGGACAAATTATGCAGCAGCTGTTTGGGGAGTGTCACAGTGAGTTGCCATCTGTGCGAAAAAAAAAGTCTTGAGCTGTAAAAGTCGGTCCCTCGCTATTTCCAGTCCACCTTTATTCAAAAACACTGATCTCTACTGGTAATGACCTGCAATTTGAGCTGTTCATTTCTTACAGATTGTTGTAGCTGGGTCTGAAATGTTTATATCTGCCACTGATGCTGCCATCATATCAAGGTTTCTCCTAAAAAAAAACATAACTTCAGTTAGAAATCACATAGTCGCCAGTAATCCAAGGCATTAGCCTTGGAAATGGGACTGGTTTGGTTTCCAAAGGAAGGATCCACTCTCAGACAGACACCATCTGCCTCCAAATGTCTCGCTTGCCGATGGAACTGGCATTGTCAGTGGTGTCGGGGGAAATGGACCTCTCGTCTGCGAAGATGGATCTTCCGTGTCCACTGAAGACCACCAAGATTAAATCTTTCATTGGACTGGCTTGCCCTGATTTATGTAGCCTATGTAGATTGCAATGCTATTCACATGGGCAAACTGCCTTTAAGCTATGCATGAGTAAAGGCTCATGCTGCTGCTGCTGCTGCTGCTGATGGGCAGCTGAGTGTGTGTGCATGTGTGACAATGAGGGTGAAGGATTGGGTGCATGTTTATGTGTGTGTTTGCTTTAGTACTTCTATCATTGTGAGGACCGTTTTGAGTTTTAGACCTTAAGAGTGACGACGTTTTAGGAAAGCAAAGGCGCTTTGGCCATTACTCGCTGCTTCAAGAGGCTGTTTCTAGGTCAACTGGTTTCAGGGTTATGGCTACGATTAGGTTTATAGTAGGTTTAAGGTCAGTGCTTGGCTTGGCGGTTGAGATTATAGTCATGGCTTTCTCACAAAAGTGAAATTCATAAAGGATCAGCATGGTCAAGATGGCTTGATCAATAGCACAAACTCACAAGTCAAATTTCACCGATATTACCACAACACTTTGTCATCAAAGCTGCTGGTGTGACCAAGGCTTTTTTGGGCAATGCAGCATGTCAGTGACAGTTGCTGTGTTTAGTCATTTCTCTCCTGAGGTCCAGAAATACAGTTCATTCATTCAAATATTTCATATATTGTTGATGTATTGTTATTCTGTTTTTCATACTTGCATGAGCCTAGGTGGAAGTGTGTGGTGGTCCCAGGAGAGCTATTGGCATATGGGCGCGTTTGGCTGTAACAACCAAGGTAGAACAGAAGGCCACACTTGGCAGGGGAGGTGAGGGTGGATTGACACTATTTCCATGGATGGACAGCCAGTTATACAGTGTCCTCACCAGGATTTCATCTCTGTTTTCACCCTAATAAACACCTCCTCAGAGGGAGGCCCATTGATTTTCCTTCAGGGGAATCTAATGTATTCAGGGAGGAAGCCTACATGCAACCCTGAAATATTTTCAGAGAACATACCAACAGTTTGATGCACTGTGATGAGGAGGTTTGATACAACTCTTATCTAATTTTGCTCTGCAAAACTACTTGAGTATAAATTGTGTATAAACTGCATTAACAGTGGCTCAATAAATCAGAATCCAAAATGAAAAAACACAGTTGAATCAGCCTTTATTCAATAATGTTATAACCCAAGCAATGACTGCTGCTTGGTACACTACATTAAATAAGAATTGCCATGATCATTATCAGTCATCCTTACCTGGTAATCTGGAGATAGCCAGCCTGAGAGGCCTACTTGGTGTTAATGTATTTGCAAGGAATATGCATTGTTGATTGTTGTTGTGTTTCAGTTCACATCAGCCTCACAGCCTTTCAACAGGAATATTTGATGTGGGATGGTAGTGCACTAACTGCTAACTTACTTAATGTTCTTAGGTTCTCATAAGTAATGCAGGAATTGATTGAATTTGCATTTACTGTGATCACTAGATTGCTCATTCATGGAGGGACTGTTACAGAAAATTATGTATTGAGCTCCAAAATATTATTGCACTCCTTTAATTATGGCAACCAGTCCAGCAGAGACAAAAAACATGGTGTCACAGATAAGTCATGAACCAACAGGTGGCAGTAAAATCACTCAGAATGGAAATAAAGACAAAATGAGCAGATCCAGCTATTAAATCACAGATCCTTCCTCAGCTCCGGCCGACACTGTCCAGCCCTAAAGATGCAGCCGGGCAAAAGAAAGGAGATACAAACAACATAAATTAAATGACCGGGGATGACTCCTCAAAGCCCTGTAGACTAAAAACTCATAAACTGCTTGTCACAAGATAAAAACAGCCCCTCCTGTACAGCCCCTCCAGCAACATACTGGTACAAAGCAGCTGGAGTTCCCAGATGTATAAACGAATCATATACCCAGGGGCACTCAGCAGGACATCTGTGGAGCATGGTACCTTTCAGAATTGGGCAAACTGGGGGCAAAGTGAGATGCTGTTATGAAAGAAAATGGAATTTTAGACGATGCATTTCTCAGCAGTCTCAGTACACACCTTTTTTTTGCACGTTGTCTTTGTTCAGTCATTTTACTGCAACTACCGACAAACTGTATGTATCTTTTCTCCACATTTAGTTGTAGTCAGTTGCAATGTTTTATTGTCTTTGTCATCACCAAATTCAACCGTTGGCCTGGGGAACCACTTCTTCTCACCTGTCAGCATGAACTTTAGTGAGAGGGGAGTAATGCAGGTGGATACTCATGTTATATCCCCCTGACACCATGGGAAGTGAGAAGGACATGCTTTCTGGGTGGGTGGAAAATACCCATAGGTGGGGACAGACGGGAACAGGATGTGGCCTGCACTGTTCAGCAGGATGAGTGCCACCGGTGAGGGTCACAGCACAGCACCATGTTTCTTGGCTGGGGCTGCATTCACACATTTCCTAGTTTGGTTGGCAATGAGCAGTTCCTGCTGATGCCAAGGACTGCCCCATCCTTTCCTGTTAACAGTGGCCAAAGATTATGCCTTCTTCCCAGTACCAAGATGAGAAAAGGCACCAGAAGCAGCAGCAATTGATTAATCTAAATTCTCTTAATCTAAAATACTAACAAAGAACATAAATGCTCTGAATGGAACATCTTTTCCTGAGCTAGAAGATGGTGACTCCCAACCAAACATGCTGAAAATAAACTTTCTTTATAAGGCTGCAATCTCGTAAAAGTTATTTATCTGCTCATGCATTGAACAAGGCAACAGCTGAGGCTGCTGGGAGCTCTGTCAGTCAGATTTCTGGCCCCATCAGAACTTGGGAAGCCAGGGGGAATATCCTGCTAAGGTATCATAGTGTTTCCTTGTCTTTGTGCGCAGGGGGGTAGGAGTAAGCATAAACATACGTGGGTGTGACCTACAAGTTTTTTGGTGACCGGCAGTTGTAGCATAATCCTGGCACAGTGTGGCAGAGCGGCTGAGTACATTATTAATGGCTGGTCTGTGATCCTGTTCAGCATGATCAGTGCCGAGTAATGTGAGGCAAAACCCAGCTGTGTTATCCAAGCTGGAGCAAGCCTTGATCAGTGTGTAGCCAGATTACATCATTCGGTTGTGTGTGAAGCTGAAGAAAAGTAGTAGGAGTTATCATCATGGTAGTCATGAATCTCTTTGCTGATCTGAATCCCTTCAATGAGTTAAGATAAGATAAAATAATCCTTTATTGATCCCTCAGAGGGCGGCAGCACAAAGGCAGAAACAGGTAACAAATAAGATGAATAGACAAACAAATAAATCTAAGAATTTAATATAATGAAGGGGAATTAAACTAAATCACACTCGGATTGAGCAATACACATACGGTAGCCACAGTTGTATTAGTGCAATACAAAGTAACATAGTGATTCAGAGGCCCTGACTTTCTAGTTTCATCAGTTTTTTCCTCAGCCAAGCATTTTAAATGCTTCAGTATTTACAAAAGTAACTGAACACATCACCATTCACACGGTCGCTGAATCTGGCTGCCTTCAGTTCAGTAGTGCAACCGTCTGCTTTCACTGTCTTTTAATGGGCTTTAACAAAATGAAATGCAGTCAATCACAGCTGAGCTGATATCGGTGCTCTCAGTCACCAGTGTAGCGAGCTCCACTGCCAAATGCTGATTTGTTCCCCAAAAGTGGCTCTTGCAGACTAGACATGTAACCTTTTGACCACAGGATGGTCTCACACACTGCTTGGCCGCCTGTTACCCAACATAACTTCCATCTGTGTCCCATGAAAGCTCTGTGTTAACAGATCTCCACTGCCCATCACACTAAGCATAGGAGCATTCCCCATCTGCAGAATTTACCTTTTATGAGTCCATTTTACAAGCACAGGAAACTTTTTGGGTGTGTGTGGTCACTTTGAATGAGTCCACATTTAGGGAGACTTTTTGGCGTCAGTTTTCAGATGAATGCTTTTGGTCTGAGGAACAGATGAAGGCTGCTTTCACACCTGGCTTGTTTGGTCCGCTCAATGTTGTTGACTGCTTAACACAATGACAGTTGAATCTAATCATCAAAGTATCTCAGGTTGAACTCTGGCGTTGCCTTGTGCTGCTGTAAAGTTTATGAAAGTGGATGTAATTTCTGTGTGGATCCAAAATCTACACTGCCTTTTAAGTCATCTGCTAATCTGAAGCGACCTCTATGGGCAGTCTGCATAATTATGCAAGATCATTTGGTAACCATGGTGACACATATCAGCAAGTGAGTGCAGGGATTTGATCACAGCGGAAAGTGGAAAGGGGTTAAAATGAAAGTGTGTCATGCTTATGTCATATTCTGTGTGTTTTTCCAGTTTGTGGTATCACAGCAGTACAAGACGCCTGTTTTTCATTCTTTTTCTACCTGTCTGTTGTTAGTCATGACATATGAGGTCCAGCTGATGACTCAATTAATAAGACTCATGCTTTCTTGATAATTCTTTACACTGATAATTTATTATATCTGCATTTCTGCTTTGTTATTTATAGATGGTGACGCCTGCAGTCAAGGTCCTTGACAGTGCAAATAATTAATTGTTTATGAATTGTGTTTTGAAATGAGTTTTAATTCCTTATTATTATAACCAGCCGTCAAATTATTTCACATTTTCCACATGATGCCATCTCCAGTCCATGCAGATTACACTGAAATACCTGAGCTCTGTTCTTAAGGGTTCAACTTTGAAGCCTCCCAGTGACAGACATACAAATACCCATGTTGCATATTCAAGGTAGTCCAGAAGGCAAAACAGCCCCACCTTGTGTGAAGCCTGGCACTCAGTAGATTTCCATTTGCCAGTGATGTCCCCCTCACACACCACCCTCTCGAAATCTACAAACACACACATGCACCCGGTTCCCCAGAGGGTGATGGATCTCAGCCGCTATGCTCCTCTGTCAGGCCATAATAAGGCTTCCCATGCCTGCAGCCTTCGTCTATTTGGCCCCTGATCTATCAAGACCATGCCAAGGTGTCAGAACCTATTAAACAGCGGACCCAGGGGCCACTCCCATCAATGTTATGTTTACGCTCATTGCTCCAGATAAACCTGATCCATCTAGCTTTCAAAGACAATGCTGAAGACACACGTATATACCCTGCACAGAGCTTGAGTTTCATCCCATTGATTATTAAGACATAAACATATCGATGCCATGCTACATGGGAACAGAGCATGTTTAGATGCTTCAGAGAGAAACACAGAGAGTGAGATGTGCTTGTGTGAGAGAGAAATGCAGTTGTTTGGTGATACAGAGAAGCAGAGATACAGATCGACATCAAACACTTCAACCCAATACCACAACCACAGATTTGAAGCCGCCGCTGTCTGTACAGACTCACAGAGCTGCACTGTGGAGGTGGACAGATTGTGACGACAGGTGCTCCTCAGCAGTTTTCTGTCTCTAAATGGAAACCTACGCCAACCCCCACCCACTGCTTTATTCCTGATCTAGCCCAGCACTTCCATTTATCTCAGCAATAGACTTCTCTCTGCTCTCTATACTATGCCACCAACAAAACTATAAACCAACAAACAACATGCAGTGATAAAGTTATATTTCCTCACACCCAAAAAGAAACAATACATCTGCTCAAAAGAGGGATTATTATGTCTTGGTGTTTGGAGGTCTGGACAAAGACTTCACTGATTATGCTTTTTGAGTTGAATTGCTCCTCTGTATTTTTTCTAATCTTATTTCTAATTTTTAATATTTAAGCTTCTTTATTTACCTGCACTTATTCTGTCCTTGTGCTGCTGTAACACCAAGAATTTCCCTTCTGGGGCATCAATAAAGGATTACCTTATCTTAATGCAGGAAGTGATTTAAAGTTGATAGCACCACCGCAACACTAGACATTATCAGACTTGTTGTGCTCAATTATGTACCCCAAAGGGCTGTATATACATTCTCTCATTTTCTTTGTGATGCAGAGCGACACTAGCCTTGTCTCACTAATTACTGCTGAACAGCAATAAGAAGTTTTGCAGTGAAAAATCTTTGCCAGATCACAATATATCAGGATCAGAAACAAAAACACTTGCAGCCCAGGTTAACAACAGTTCTTGTGATATCTCAGTTGCCGCTGTGCCCCTTAAGTGTAGTTAGCTTGAGATTTGAGGAGGAGAATGTGAGCTCCAGCCTAGTCTATGGTGTCTGCATGCTGCCCAAGTGGCCAACTGTAGTACTGCAACAAAAAAGATCCCCTGCAGCCCTAAAAAGCATTCTCCCCATAGATGTGTAAAACTGCTGACAGTACAGACAGTACAACTACTCTTTGTACTACTCTTTGTTGTATGAATTTTTTATGACATGAACGTTTAAAACAGTTTACCACAGCCTATAAGGGTTATTTTTGTGCACACAAGGTCATCCCAATGTAAGGTCTAGGGCTTTGTGGAACCGTGCATGCAGGGCTAATGAAAGAGACAATAATGTGATCCATAGTGGCCAACAGCCAACTCACACTAACAACCAACAAACATTTTTTAAGCTATTAGTGGTGACCATCAGCTAATCCACAACAAACACATCATTCTCCAACAAATATTTCCCATCAAACGTATCCACAGTGGTACACAGTGACCACCGGCTAACCAAAGCTGCGAATAAACACCACCAACACAGCAAATAACGATGAGTGCCTGGCATCTAACCTTTTAATGATGATGAATGCCAGCTAAGACACCAACTACAATGAATTAATTCTCAGAAACTAACCTACTATCAACCATAATATCTCATTCTCAAAAACAACTTCATATTGAATGAATATCTTTCTGTCATTATCCTGAATGTGGATTCCAGCTCCAACAACTCTGTGAGAAAGGTAAGACAATACCATCTTCTGCATCATTGAATTTTTTTGTTTTCCTTCCATCTGCCATAGATCCCTTGCAGTCCTTGCAATCACCTCTGCAATTATGTGGTTGGATGAGCAAAAATTGCTCACGGTATTTAGGGAAGATAGCGGCCCTCACATGGAACTCCAACTGAAACCCTCAGTGTGGTGCAGAGAGATGCGCATCAGTGACTTGAAGTCCAGGACATGTCCTCCTCACATTTCAGATGGGACTCATTCTAATGTATTATTTAATTGCTGAAATAGAAAAAAGTGCAAGACATGTTTTTCCTTTTTTTTTTTTTTCTTTTGGCTAAGTAGCAGGCAGAATATCACAAAGTCATAACAAAACTGAGTGGGAATTTCTCTGATGTGATAGTTTTTAAGTGCTGCTCAGCAATTGGTAGATTAAAAATGTTAAAGCATCAGAAGAATTAAATCTAAAAGGAATATATTATGCTATTATAGCTAATATAACTAAATCAGCAATCATATCTCAATTATTAATCCACTTCCAGATGGTTATTGGCACCATTTTTAATCACTGTTCATGTGACAACATAAAAAGAAAAAGTACTGCCATCCTATTACACTTTCTGCAGTTTACGGTGGTTTCTTCATGCATGCATGAGCATAGTATTGTAAGATTTAAACTTAACAGCCTTTGTCATCCTCGCTGCACCGTGGGAGTTATTGTTGCTATGTTGGCAAATTTGCTTAATGCAGCACTGTTCTTTTATTCAATTAAAGGTTCGTACTTTTTGAAATGATGGACAGGTATGGTTAATGGTATTAATATTGTAAACTGTGGACCAAACTAAAAATACCCATTGTACTTGCGTGTGAATAATTTAACCCAAGAGAACAGAATCATCTCCTGCTAAAAATGGGCTTTCCACAGTGTTGCCATTAATACATGAAATCCCTTAAAACTTGTGCACTAAGGCACCTCAAAACACTGACATGATAAATTTATATAATGCATAAATAAAACATATTTGGTGAAGCTAATAAAGATAGCAACATACAAACTCAATTCTGAATTGAATAATCAGCCTCAGAGCCTGTAAATGCTATAAAAGATTGTGTTTGTTTTCTGCACATTTGCAATAACTTTGACCCGTGTTCATCCACTCATCAGCATGTTGAGTGTACAATGATCACAGGGATCTATATACCATACAGGCATATCTATACTAGCATACAGTACAGCTGGCATTTCTGGGTCACTTTACATGAATAGTTCATTTCTCAATTACAGTGAAACAGCATGTTACAGTAAACACTCAGAAATAGATCCATCATCAGCAACATTATTCCTGCTGGTGTCCCTCAAGGCTCCATCCCAGATCCTCCACTCTTCTGTATCTTGCTTGGGTTTAAAATGTATGTCAGTCAGAAAATTTTAAACTTTAATTTCCAAACATAATTGTTGCCATTGATCATGAGAATAATATTTTGCATACATTAATACAATAGGATCATAAAAAGTAACCCAAAACCTCTAAGATGTTGCTATGTTTTGCCTCCTGTTTTATAAGTAATAAAACAGGAAAAGTTTCATCTTTGTGAACACTAAATGTTTAAGATAATAGTAATTAAATAATAATCTACACTCATCTAACTTTGTGTGTGCACTATAATCTGTGTGTGTGTGTCCCCTTTCTGGGGAACTAAATCTAATCATCAGATGAGATATTAGGTGCTATGCAATTAAATTCACGTTAATTAAAAAAGTGAAGGTGTTGCCAGAAGTGATAACAAAAGATTGTTGACTGGTTCGAGACCTCTGCACACCAGACCAGAGTACATGTGGAGTCATTCAAGGACAGGCACTGGTTCAAATATTGCTTAGGAAATGGTCTGAGAGAATTCAGTGACTCAAAACCCATCATATCAAATTGATCCAACTTTTAGGAATAAGATATGAGCCTTCTGATTCCAAATGAAAGGCCTCTATTGACAGCCAGCCAATAAATGGACCTCTGTCTTCAAATTTTTTGAATAGAAACATGGACAGTGCCAGTTAATTAAAGGCACATTCTGGTTTCCCTATATTAAAGGATGAATAGATTCATTTTCAGAACTGGCAGTGATCTTTGACAATAACTTCCAATTCAAATGCATGTACGAGTATTAAAGTTGGCCTGTCTGGACCTCTGGAATATTGCCCATATAGAAAGTCTCACTTTCATTATTGGAACTACTGTAAAATGGAAATAGTAATTGAACGTTATGAATGTTGGGAATAACGTCTCAAACTAAAAAACAATATCTAGGCACAAAGAAAGATTTCTGATGTGGGTGTTGCCGTAAATTATAGAGGAACTCTGAATTGCAGGGAAGAAATACTAACCAGTTTGTTCCCTTTTCTTACATGACGAGAACTTGATAATAGAGTCCTGATTACTGATCCTTCCTCCTCTGCACTCAGAGCGGTGACACTGAGCAAATGTAAAAGGATTTCAATCAACAATAGCAGCTCCCCTCCCCAATATACCCCAGGCACAAAGGGACAACCACTTACATGCAAACTTCACACTGAAATATGAATCATCTTCTATGAATTAAACACAGGCTTGTCTTCCATGAAAGAAAACACTCTCAGTCTTTTCTTCCTGCCTTTTATTTGTTATTTGCTCCATCTCGATCAAACCTCCATAATGAAGGGCTGTATCTCGCATACACTGTGAAAAGCCCTGCTCTTACTCTTGCAATGTCTGATTGCTTGTAATGTTTGAGAAATAAGAATTGCTTTGGTGCCCTTCATGCAGGCTACTCTGGATAAGAGTGTCGACTGAACAATTTCCTTCAACAGCTGATCTCAGAGCAATTACTGCATGCATACTGTAAATAGAGCTATCTAGAAACAAAATATTCAGGAAAGCTAGCATTCAGAATATGGCAAAGATAAAAGAAATGTACTGTTCCAGTGAAGGGGGAGGGTCTGTGAGCAGTCTGCCTATACAGCCCCGAGGCTGTTGGAGATAGGATCTGGAAATCCTGATCACTGCATAGCTACAGTTACTTGGCTCATTTTGTAGGTCACACATCATCAGGGAAGTACAGTGAGGATAAAATCAAAGAATTTGCTAGCTTTTTGTTTCTAATTCAAAGGCTAATAAGATCAGTTTCATTGTTCATTATTAATGACCACAGTGCAAACACAGGAAGGCACTGAATTGACCTGAACTGATTTTATTTCATTATTTGCATTTACATAAAAAAAATGGAAATTTGAACATTTTAGTTGACAGTCATTTAAAAAAAGGCTTTTTATTTTCGTGTGTTTGGTTTACCTGAGCTGGTGTTGGGATACCTCTGAGTGAAGAAGTATAAAACAAGATAATTATTTTCAGAAAAAAACCTTTTAATCATTCTCGTCAGATCACAGGAGCTTGTTTTTCTCTTCCTTTCAAAATTGGCCTGTAAAGGCACTCTGTTCATTCTAAATGAGAAAAAGAAAACCCAACTTGGACTGTTATTGGTGCTGGCCTTCAGTTTATGACAATGTGAAGATATTAGCTTGTAGGGCTTGTTTAAATGCTCAAAAACTACATGACCAGCCGTACCAATAGGAGTAACTAAGTAGCCTACAGTAGACAAATACCAATTTGTTTCATTGTACTAACTATGACATCAATGTCAGCCAGGAGTAGCGTCTCTCTGTAGGGTCAGTTCGAATAATTGCATTCAAAGTGCATCACGTGACGCGTTATTCCTGAGGCGCAGCAACCCAGCCGTCCTTGATGTATCTGTTCTTGTACTCTCGGAGGACTGCCTCTTGACTTATGTCACAGATTTAGGTTACAAGAGGAAAATTTATATCATGAGTGACCCTGGTGACTCCAGCCATAATCACTGTGGGTCAGCTATAGATAATTTTGAGTTTTAGGCATCTCTTAATGTCATTCTGTGTGCAGTACATAGTGTATGCTCCCGTATGCACATATGCATACATATTAAGATGATCTCAATGGAAGAATATTTGATTCCATCTCCTTGACGTGCTTCAATGGTTGCTTTTGTCAATCTGTCTATTGCCTATTTCTTCATTTCCCCTGGGAAAGCATCAGAGCCGCTTTGGTGGGAGAAGCAAGTCCCGACGGCCTTAATTTAGTAATACAATCTTTGATAATGGCCCTTATGAAACGCAAGGCTCAGTTCTGAACGCAGGAAATAAAATAAAATGTGTTAGGTAACTGTGACGCCAGGTGGCAATCAAAATGAGTCTTAAATGAGGCATGAGTCACGTATGATGCCAAAAACAGCCACGCATAGACGTGGAAAAGCACTTGTGTTTACTCAATTAAATTTTAACGAATACAATGAGAGTGCTTTGTGAAGATCAGCAATGAATGATGCAATGATGCACTCTAAAGCAAGAGGAAACAGTAACCTGGTCTCTCAGCACGACTGATAGACCGTTAGACATATATAGATGTACCCACGTTAGGCTGGATTTGCCTTTAATGTAGCAAACCACATATATAAGACAACGTGTTCCCGGCAGGGCTCAAACTGGAGGATGATGTCATTACATGGGATCCATCTTAGACCTTGAGGCCACCAAGATACTCCTGAACTGAGTTTCTGATGTAATTTGATGTAATCTGCAAGCGAGCCTTTGCCGTACAGCTTTGAGTACAGTTAGAAAATGTGCTAATTACTGTCAGAAAGCACAAACTGTCTCACTTTATCAAAATGATGTACATACATGGCATCCAAATGTTACTATTTTGTCAAAGAAAGCCTTATACAGTATGTTAGCTACAGTGCTATTAGTGGAAAATGTTCCCTTGGTTTCAGTTTTCAGTTTAAATTTGGGCTATCAGCCATTTTAGACCTAGCCTACAGGTGTCATTTTTTTTTTTTTATGGCCGAGTCTAATCTCAAAATCAAAGTCCCAGCTGGGTTTTCATGTCCTTTACCTTCAGAGTTATAGGCCAGTATACCGAGTCCCAGCTCCCTCCCTCCCTCTGGATGGACAGAAGTGTGGTCATTAAAAAAGTATGAGCAACGAAACACCCAGAGGGGCCACAATATGGAACTGAATCACTCTGATTTCCAGCCGGCGGATTAAAAATAAATTGTGTCTAAAATATTCAGGGGGACGTTATTAGTGCAGCTTTGCAGTTTCCTTCCTCTGCCGAGCAGTTCCACGGTCGAGCTGCTTTGCCTCCCTGGGGTTTTGGGTTCATCCAGGCGTCCGTGAGAAAAAAAAAAAAGGGAAGCACTGGGAAAACGGGATGAAGGGAAAACAGCAACAAGGAAGAAGGAAAAGAGGTGATGAAGGAAAGAGAGAGCGAGGTGGAGAAAGAGGAAGAGTATGAGAGGGTGGCACCTGATGTTGACAGCTTCATTATCCATGCATTACATCAGCAAGGTGTGCGCTGCTTGGGCATTAATGCCTTCTCCCTGGTCAGTGTGATGGTTAGATTCAAGGTTAAATCGTGAAGTCACATCCAATTTTCTATCTATGATTTTTATGGTATACTGCACAAGGGAGGATAACTTCTTGAATTTCTAATTAAAAATGAGATATACGGTTTTGGAGTACCAACGCAATGCGGGCAAAAATGCACTTGTATTGATAATTAATGATTGAGATGGAAGGTGATGGAGATGCAGAAAAAGAGTGCAACACAGAAAGCAGCAGAGAGAGATAAGCCAGATGTCTCTGCTGTTAGCTGTTAAAGTGCTGTTAGCTCAGATTTGCTTCAGATAATATAAGCATGTTTAGAGATGCTTCCAGCTGTCTGGGATTCCTTCGCCTACTGTACTCTGGATGTCACAGAGCATAAAGCTACGCAGCTAATTGGATAGGAGTAACTGAAGGGGTTTTATCTTTAGCATGCCAGTTGCATTGTGAGCTACAGCAACTACTGGATGAGCCAGCTAAGCACTCATATACTCAGGATACCTTTACCTCGTGTACTTTAAGTATATAAATATGATCTTAATTTAATATTTATAGGCAAAGACAAGAAAGTCCTTATGCTGCATACTTTGCTGACCATGGCAATGCTGCTCAGTGATTTTATTCATGTGGTGACAGAACTATTAAATACTCGGACCTTGTTGTATATATTTTATTTTTATGTATTTTAACTAGCTAACTATGCCTTTGAAGAAGGGAAAACATTAATCTGTCCAGATTCAGAAGCTTACTATCCTTGGGAATTACATCTATATTAGACAGTTCCTCATGATTTACATCCAATACCGATGCTCAGTGCCAGTACAGAAAGCAGGGCGCCCTCTTTGGAGCGAGGTGGATATTAAGTGGGTGGAGATTGAGGTACTGGAGTTTGTGATTTGCAGATTTTTGCATATTATTAATTGTAACCACGTCTGACACGTCCGTGAACCAGTACTGCCTGTAAGTTTCACCACAAACTAGAACACATAAATGCAATATGTAGGAAAAAACAGAACAAGGGAGTTTTTCAACCATGCACTTCTTACCATAGCGGCTTGAATAGCAACTACTAAGTTATGATTACAGTAATAATAAGCTTGGTAAGTAACAGCGATCTGATAACTTTGCTGGAGCTATGATATGTAGAGTTTACATGTGTGTATCTATAGTTTCCACACAGTCACACATGATCAGCAGTTACATGCAAAAAAAAAGGATTTCTAATCTTTTTCCCAAGCTTTCATGCCTTTCTGGTGTAATTTGCCAAAGATGACGTAGTGCAAATAATGAACAGCTACATGAAGTACAAAGTACACATATGATTGATACTCCGCCACACACACACACACACACACACACACAGAATGGAAAGCAATCATGCTGCGATGTATATTTAATCACCGGTTTTTCCATTTAACATTAATGCATTGCTTTAGTAAAGCTTTGCACCTGCTCCTGTAGCAGCGATGTTGTACGTCAGCCCCCTCCTCACCGTCCCACCCACTCTGTCACTTCACAATAAATCATTCTCCACCCACTCTCCATCTGCATACACCACCGGCAGCAGCCTCATTCAGTCACTTACCTCTTTGGCCGTGATGGAGCCTCATTGCTTTGCATATGTTTTGGCTTTCAGTGTCCACACAGATGAAGACGACGCTTCTGTGGAATGAGTGTGTGCAGGATTTGTCTTTCATTTTGGACCAGCTGTAGCCCTCTGATACCTCAGTATTATTGTGAAGGCTTTTTATAGGTGGCTTGTTTTCATTTTGATGCAGTAGGAGTGAAAAGTAGGTGTTTTTGAATTTTTATTTATTTATTTTCCTAATAAATGAACGTGTCAAAATTACAATCCCTCCAATGCAAGCATCAGAGGGAATGCCAACACACTTTTTGGCTTTTCTTGCTTCATGTTACAGATGATGTTCAAGTATTAACAAACATGTTTTCTCTGAGTTTCATTGGTCAAGAAAAGGAAGTTCAGCAGGGTTTTGTCCACCATTTTGGTTACCTTCTTTTTCTTCTACAAAGCTGATCCACTCCTCATGCAAAAATCTTTGGATGTCTTTTAATTACGGCTGTATCTCTGTAATGCTTTGCCTGATTATGATCAAACTGGATCATCATTTGATCAAATCTGAAGTCCCTGTTGGTCTATAATCTCTTCAGTATGTTCACCAATGTGTTCACCGAACTTGGTCTTCAGCTGACCAGCTTTGGAGAAGAACTTCAAAATGTGTTTTCACATAATTAAAACAGGAAGGTCTGTTCATTTGATTGACAATGACACCCCTCTAGCACCACCATCAAGCCATAGATGAGACACTTTTGGGGCTACAGTCCTTAGCCATGATATTCCTTTTTATATTAATTTCATAGATCAAGACCATCAGACACAGTATTGTCATTTTGTCAAGCTGATTCATTCTTCACTCTATCTAATACGTTACATCTCTTTTTAATTTCATCTATGCCACAGAGTACGACTGTAATGCATGAAGTTGGCAGCAAATGTCCAGAAGCATCAAATGAGCTGCATGTTGTGTCCAGTTAAAATCGAAAAGACTGTGTGAAGCACCTCTGCTTGGTCATCACCTGCCTGCAAGACCCACATAGACAATCCCATCCATCTCTCCAATTTCCCATATTGCAAGCATTGCACTTTACCATTGTCCTTGAACTGCTGTTGGTGCCTTGTCAGCCTCACTTCTAATGGAACAGGACGGCCGAGCATAGCCATCACTTCACACATCAGACCTAATCAGGCATTCAAAATGGCCTCATCGTCTTTGCGTAACCTGCAGCCCAACACTGCGGTCTGATTAATTTCACCCCGCAACACTATTTGTCCAGTTCACCATCCTCCAGATCCATCTCAGCTGACTTCCACTTTAAAAGAGAAAACAAACAAGGGTCTCTGTGTATCAGGCATGTGTGTGTTCATCCACGTCTGTGTGTGTGTGAGTGTATACACGCCATCTGCTCTAGCCCTGCACATCAGCAGTTGATATTACAGGGTGAGATGAGAGGTGCTGGAGCAGATGTGCTTCAGGAGGGGGTTGACATTGACTGAAATGGGAGCAGAGTTGAGATAGCCGGAGGATTTCGTCAGCATTTCACTGAACTTGTTAACAAAAAAACGTCGTTTTTATTTATATGTATATATTTTCCATGATTGTAAAATTACCACATCACCTTCCAAAATTTTTGACCCCTGGCCTCAGGTTGTGAATTTAAAATTAGTACTGATACAGTGCACGCTAAAAAAAATATTTTAAACAGTGAATTGACAAAAAAGGTCTTAATTCAAGGGATACTTCCCAGTTTTTCCCTGAACTCCCTGATGGAACAAACTCCATCCTCTTTAGAGAATTTTTGAGGAAGGTGGATTTGATGAATGTGTTTCTACAACATTTAAGTTCTAAGTTCCTGGGTGATATGGCGACACCTGTGGTTTCTAGTAGTAACAGCAAATGCAGTTTACTAAAGTGTACAATGTTGAGCAGGTACTTTGTCAGAAATACAACAGAGGAGCTGTATCTACACATCAGCAGGGCGCAGTTAAAGAAGTCTATGACCTGCAGCTCTTCATTTAGCAGCCCACTGTGGCTCTCTACTCCCTGCAACATTTAACACTGATCCGGTGACAAAATTGACCATTGCCTTGTTTCACAGATGTTTTTTTAATTTCTTTTTTTATCACTTCAGTGACTAGTTGAATGCTTTTAGTGCGAAGCAGCAGCAGTAGGATGTTCAGTTTGCATTAGCGGTGAGCACTGAGAGTGAACGGTAAACAGCGAGGCCGATATCACTGGGATAAGGTAATAATAGAAAAAAAATCAGTAACCCTGGAGTACATGCATGCATCATTTCCCTCGTGTCCATGAAGGCAATTCAAAGCCAGTGCTGGAAAGGCAGACCCTGCCACCAACATGGAATACTACTGTGAAGAGAAATAGCGACAGATTTTTATGAGCATGAATTTTCTTAAAATCTTGTGGGTTACAACTTTCTACATATTTACTAAATGAATGAGGTTCGACAGTGGCAGCAAACCACCCCACATCTGTCCATATTTTAGTTTAAATGTTACTCAGCTGTGATTGGTGCACGTAAATAGGTGACATTTTTGTGACATTGGTGACATTGACCTCTTCCATCCCAGCCACATCAAACCAGTGAGAAAAGCACAAATACAGAATATCGCTCCTGTGAAATAATGAAAGAAAGTGGCAGAAAGTCATCTGTTCTTGTTTGACTTCATTGCTCATAGTAAGAAACTGAATAAGAATTTCTTTTTTCTGGGCCTTTAAGGTACAGCAGATATGTGCACATGCTGGATGAAGTGACCTCTCAAACAGAAAAGGTCACACTGCTTTTGTCACTCTGCGCTGTGTCATCTGGGCCAATAATGGCAGATAAATGAAGAGGTTTAGGATTAGTTGAGCCATTGTGCAGACCTTTTTTTGTCACTTTGTGCAGCAAAATACAGACCTGCAATAGCATTTCCAATCCAATCAGCATTCACAACACATCCAGCTATGGAAGCATGACCGCCATTTTCTGCTTCAGAGTGTGGAACAGGGACTAAATCATAAATTTTAATTGTGTTTGGTTCATAAGATCACAGAAAACTCTGCTGTATGTCCTATTTGACATCTTCTTTGTAAAACTTGCATTCCATTTGCACGTCTAACTGCGAAGTTAAAGATTTCCCACGTCATTGTTTGGGACCTGGTGCTACGTTGCTATGCTAACCTACATATGCAAAAACTAAATCTAAGGCTTGCATGTCTGTGACCTTGTGCCTCTCCCTCCAGCATGTTGCATTAAAATGTGAGCTAAATTTCCCTTTGTGAATGCACCCTTTTCTATCTGAGGGAGGTGTGTGTGGTTAAATCGCCGCCAGGCCGCTTTCTTGCCTCTCATGATCAGCTCACTCAGACCAGGCTATGTCTGTGTGGTTGTTGAGTTTAAGCAGGTGTATAAGCAGTTTGTGGAGGTGAGTCTCTTTTTGTCTCTGAAATATCACGCCTTCTACATCCTCCCGTGTCCTAAGTCTCTCTGCCACAGGTTAACCTCCTGGCGGCTACATGAGTCAGCCACCACTCACCAAGTGTGACATCAGTGTGATCCTGCTTGTGTGTTAGCCTAAATCACACCTATTTCTATAACGCATTGTGATAACACCCAGTCCAGATTTTAACATATTAAAAAAGGTGAAAGGCCTCTGAAGAGAAAGCTTTTGATTTCTCCTCTGAGGAGGTGAACAAAGCAACACATCATCATCTTCATCATCACATCATCATTTTTGTCATGAGAAATCAGCACCGTCACAAGTCCACAAAAAAAGTGTAAGCTGCCAGGGACAATGAACTTCTATCTCCAGCGTATTATTCTGTGAAGCTCCACTGTGGAAGAAACTAAGGTGAAACTTCAATTACCCTCCTGTCTGCTGAGATGAGACTTTTTTTTTTTTTTTTTTTTTGGGAGGGGAAGAGGGCTGAGCCGCAGGTGAAAATGTTTAATCAGCTTTCGTACTCACCGGGAGATAAAGTCGTTTGTCGAGCACGGTGGAAGAAGGGGCGGACTGGGCTGTGTGTGGTTGCTACCACAAATCAATGCGGCCTTTCTGTTGGAGCCGACAATGAGGCTTTTCTGCCTCGGCCCGTGTTATCAAGCACCGCTGGGTTTCCCCTCATCTAACTCATTGTGCAGCTTTGTCAGCATCTGCACAATCGGAGTCTCCTTGCACTTACTTCTTACCCTGGTACTGAGCATAATGTGTGCTGCGACTGATATACTGCTTCTGTTAAAGGGTAAACAGCATTATTGATGTGTAGATTCATGTCCATTTAGAGTGAAACAAAGCAAAATCCAACAAAAGGTCTTATGTTTTTTGATGAGAAATGATTAATGAAATGACACATCACTCATTTTTAGAGCCTCTACAGCAGAGTTAACAGCAGTTGTCACATAAACACAAAGAAGAGCTTATTCTAGTCTTAACACTTTGTTCCAGCATTCAACAACAATACAGCGAGAAATCCATCATGGAGAGGTGGAGATATCAATTTCCCCACTGACAGTAGCCTCAATTCACCAGAACACAATGCAGCCATAATGTCTCTAAAAGAAAACCTTGCACTCCACGGCTGATATTGTTATCCCTATCTCCAAAGCCCAGAGCTGATGATAAATAAAGTCAAACACACTCTCCAGGGGTCAACCGAGCAAGTAAATGGAAGAAAATTAATGCAAGAGCTGAAGAAAATAAGAAGTCAAAACAAAAAACACAATATTCAGAAACTCCTGAATGTGTCTTGAATCAGTTATTTGCAAGAGCTTAAGATTAAAGGCCGAATCAATATTTCTAGCATGTTAAATGAATTGCTGTACTGATGAAAGTGGGTTGCTCACGCTGCCAAAATCATGCTGGCAGTGTGAATGTAGGCTATGCATGTTGAGTCTTTTGACTTTTGAGTTTTCAGCTCATTTTCATTTTATATGCTACAAACAACAAATTTAGCAATTAGTCTCTTTGAGTGGCCAAAAACACGACCACCAGGCAACTGCAGACAGTATGCAACTGTTTGCTAACGCTAATGCTAACGGTAATGGGATTTTTTAAAATGTTTTTCTGACCCCTTCTGGACAAAAATTCAATGAATGCTGCCTTAACATACAACATCTCAAATATTTCAAACCTATATGAAATGTTTTTCTAAGTTCATTTTTGGGGTAGGCAGACTGAGAGCCTTTTGTAGACAAGCCGCCTGGCAAGGATTCAGCAGATGAACCACTTTCTAGAAAAGAAAAAAAAAAGTTAAATATAGGCAAGATGTCCCAGTTACTGAGAAATATGCTCAGGCATCAAGTCCAAATTATAAAAGCCTGTTTATGTTGAACATTTGACAATTATACTATTACATAAATACTATGGTTGTTAGGGACGACATAATGATGAATCACCAGCACTTGCATTGTCTTTTTGCTGTCTGAATTGGCTCAGTTAGACTGAAGAACAGATGCTTCAAGCCAAACAACAACATTCAGCTGCAACCTGTGGTGCACAGAATAACAAGCTGTAAAAGCAAGATTTATCATAAATCTCCTCATGATATCTTGTTATTTTCCGAGGGAGTTCAGACAAAATATACATATTTAGATTCATGAGAGATGATGGCATCCCTTATTGTGTTTATTTCAGCCTTAGCTACAGATTTAACGTTACATTAATTCATATGACTGATTTTTTTTTTTTTTTTTTTTTTTGAGGGATAAAGATGAAAAAAGCCTTTGACATCTCTCAGATCTGAGCAAAAAAAAAAAAAAAAAAAATACCACTTAAGTTTTCAGTTAATGTTCAAACCTTCTCTGACATCTTCCCAGGCTTCAAATATTCTTCAAAGCACCTTTTGGAATATTAAGCTGACGTTATGCTTTTCTTGCATAATTTGCCATGTTCATCTTAAACTCTCCCACCATCTGGATGAATGTGCCTAAATGTAAATGGCTGGAAAAGTTCAGTCTTCAGTTTAAGCCCAGTATGGGCTTTACGAATGCATCTTGTAAAGTCTTCGTTTCAAATCGTTTCACTTCTGCACATCCAACTCACATCTTCCACCTTTCTCTCCACCTCTTTCAAAATGCACCAACAACTTCCTGTCCCCTCGAGACATCAGGCTGAAAACCCTCAGTGTGAAGCCTAATTCCTCCTCAATAGCAGCTGCGTGTTGGATCCACCTCTGGCACAGCAAAGGGGATTATGGTTAATGGAGTTGTCCAATACAGAGGCAGAATTAGCTCTTGCTGATCTTCCTGTGTGGTTTCAGCTCAGGTTCATTGTGTGCCTGCAGTTGGTAGCAATGAAAAAAGATGAGATTTTGGAAAGAGGAGGATTTTTTTTCTAGCCTGGTACCTGAAGGAAAATGCCTGTTTTATGTTTTAGCTATCTGCTCTAACAATGACGGTCCGGATTGTTTTGTGTTGCAGAGGAGAAAACAGAAAAAAAACAAAATTTGTGAGTCCTTTGATTCTGCCAGACATACAAGTGTTCAAAGGTGTGTGGGTGTGTGTAGTATTTATTGAGTGTATGGGGACACAAGCTTGAGGCAGAGCTGGCTTGAATACATATGTGGGCAAAGATAAATGAACATTATGTAATTTCACCATGTATAAATTGTCTCCCCTGCCTTCAAAAACAGCCAATATGAAACCATTCTGTGACTGTAGTGACACCTACTGTCATAAAAATGAATTAAGTG
The DNA here is from genome assembly GCA_037975065.1 of Chaetodon trifasciatus. Lineage (NCBI taxonomy): Eukaryota > Metazoa > Chordata > Actinopteri > Chaetodontiformes > Chaetodontidae > Chaetodon > Chaetodon trifasciatus. Next base: position 4,809,439 of record JBBMOE010000036.1, on the reverse strand, counting down.
TTTTGATTGTGATACTTACCTCCAACTCCTGCAGTGGCAAGCAACATTTTTTCTTGTTGTTTTTCCCCTAAACTGAGCTCTCCAGGCAGGCTGTGTTCGTCCCTGACAACCTCAATCAATCAAATGCTTTATAATTAGACTGATTTATAGTTATGCTTAAGGTTAATGCTGTCGTTGATGTTATAGTTTGTAATAAACCAAGTGGGTGGGATCTGTACACAGCCTTGACAGGTCTGCCTCGGATGCCCAGAGCAATAAGGTCTCCTGAGCACTGAAATCAGGACAAAATTGTAAATAGTAGCAGCTTTAGTCGCTGAGCTCCATCATGTCTTATGCTGGATTCTAAGTCATGAATTGTTCTTAAGCTTGAACCACTGTGAATCAAATTCCTGTGGCTCAACAGTCTGTCAATCTTCACTCAATATTGTCTAATTGTCTGACCTTTGGTTGGTAAAGGCACATGTTGACGGTTCCAAATGGCCATTAGAGTAAACTGAAGAATTTGGCCATGTCAGCTGTTGCTGCTCACACAGAGCTTGCTGCAGTTTGCATTTCCTTCCTATGTTAGAATTCAGCATTTCTTCATGTCTGTGTGTCCTTACATGCACCCAAGTTTCATCTTGACAAATAGGTAATACAGAAATGTATCATCAGTGTCTGAATAAGATCTGACACGTTGTTTCAGCCAATTATTTGCTTAGCTTCAGCCAACAGGAGGCTGCTGTTTGCATCCCATTTCCTGCTGACAGTCAGCGCTGTTTTCCTTTAATCATGACCGCAATCTTTCCCTAACTATAACCAAGAAGTGTTTTTACCTCAGGCAGCTCAGCAAACTGTCATTTGAACCATTTTTCTAATGATCAAACGCATTTTGCAACAAAATATAAAACGTGTTATTTTGGAGGAAATGACAAGGAGTATTTGTCTGTAAAAAGGCTGCTCTCCTCTCTTTTCACTAGGCTCTGCTTTTCAACTTTAACAGGCTGTGTGCATGTATGCATGCATGTGTATCACTGGGGTATCTGCTAATGCAGTCACTTGTGAGGACACACCTTCCTTATGGGAAAGGCACATCACTAAAACTTAGGTCAAAGACTTGGGTTAAGGTTAGGGGTAGGCACACAGTGGTTAAGGTTATGGTTGGGGTAAGTCTCCAGAAAATGAATGGAAGTCTATGTAATGTCCCCAAAAGTAATGACCGTTTGTGTTTGTGTTCATTAAATCATTAATTTCAGCTTAGTGTTCCAGTGAATCTGTTAGTTTAGCGGTCAGCTTCTAGAAATTATGGAACACAAGCTCTTTTTGAGTCGTGTAGCTTTGTTTGTGTTGTGATGAATATGTTTGTTAAAGGGGTCAGCCTCACTGTAGTGATGTACGATGTTGTTTTGTTGTTGCTCTGCTTCTGACAATCAGTGATATTGAAAACAGGTGTGCATCATTAGGTCCTCGAAGCAGTGACTGATGGCACTCTGCAAGCTGTGGCAGGAAAGGTAAAATTGTTCTGCAGTAAAGACAGTTGGTGCATGTGTGCCCATAGGTAAACCGGGACTCCAGAAGTACCTGAGAAATCTTTAATTAAGGCTTTTATGCCATTTTGTATGCTCATTATCTGGTGTCTGGCTCGGCTTGTGCTTACCTAGGCGATAAGTGGCAGGTGAGACTGAAATGGTAACATGCCAGCCTCAGTTGTAAGATAAAAAATGGGGTTTCTTATGTTGGAATAAAGCATGCTTCAGTCTCCAGGAGCAGAAAATAATGAAAAAATAATGAGAAATGAAAACCTGTGCTTGTCTATAGAGATATGCTTTATTCTCATACTGCTCGGTCTTGCTTTAAACAACGTGATGCAGTCAGTGTGCTTTGCGTTTCATTACAGGAGACAAATATCATCCTTGTGTATATTAAAACGTAGGCTGGTGCCCACCACAGCAACAAGAAGAGAACTACATTCGGCCTTTTTTATTCATGAAGCTCTCCTGCAAAATCGTCCTCCATATATCACTTTCTTTTCAAATTTAAAACCAGTGCTCGCCCAATCACAGACTGCTAAACTCTAGTTACCCCACAGGTAAATCCTGAACATCTCATCACACTGACAGATTTCTGCTCTTTTGTCACATCTGGCTTTGTTTGTTCTTCTTTCTGCTGTACTCGGGTCTCTCTTAAAAAGAGATTTTGAACTCTCTGAGATTAAATAAAGCTTATATACATATAAGAGTAGGTGGTTAATCTGTTTTTCTTTTCTTCAGTTTTAACTTCCTCTGGGTGTTTTTGTCTATTTCATTAATATTCAATAAATGCCACGTTCAGTGCACAAAACTCCAGCCTGTACTGCTGCTTCCATCAACATCTTCTTGAAGTTTTCCGGTACAGGCCAGTATATATTGCCCTTTATAACAACTGGAATTAGTGTGGAGGGCTAAATCACATTATGTCAACCATCTGATCCAATAGAAACAGTCACTCCACTCGATGACTAAAATCTTTGTATTTTACATGGATTTAAAGCTGTTGTTGAAGAAATAGAGGCTTAGTATTTAACCCTCAGTGCTGGAGGAGGTGCGTTTCCCTATCTGTGAGCAAAGCCACATCTGACCCCAGAAATATCCAGTAATTGAGTTACAGGAGGTCACTGTTATACCTTCAAACTGCGCACTGATTAAAATGCACACACACACACACAAAAGTGAGTTCTCATAGTCTATGATAATAGGAAAAATAGCTTTCCTTCACATTACATGAGGCGTTTGATGAACATTTATCTGTTAAATCCACCGTGGTCAGGACACAGAAATATAACATCTGTATACTGAACATTGCCCTGCAGTGCGTTTGGGTGCCATTCAATAAAAAGGGCACAAAGGTGCTGATCCAAACTGACATTTAAAGTTGTTCCATCCAGGCAGGATATGCAGCCATGCATTCACTCATAATCTGTCACTGTCTCCTTTTCTCACATTTAAAAAAGAGAAGAAGAACTTCGTGACACTGAACAACTCCCAGAAACACAGCTAACTGTCAGCAATGTTCAACTTTGTCTCAGACCGGCGTCGGTTCAAGTGTTACCCAAAGAGGCGTGACGATGTCTTCGCAGGCACTGATTTGTTTTTTCTTTTTCTTTTTTCATATCAGAACAGCTTGTCAATTTATTTTTTAACTCAGTTATTTCCAAAACCATTTACTTTGCACAAACAAACTTTCATTTTAAAATCCATGATTTTTAATTTAAGCTGTGACTCAGAAGAGCGTGTGTGTGTGCGATATGTGACATTAACTGGCTCAAGCACTCGTCTGCTGTGTACACCTGCTAGGAGTTCCTCAGAGGGCCGATATTAAGCTTTAATTGAATCTCATTGTCTCTTGGAAGCACCAGGGCACAGTGGAAATCTGATCTTTGACTTGGCATCACTCCATGGCAGGTGGGATGCAAAGGAACTGCTGGCACACCAGCTGTCATAAAGTTTGCACTGGGACTTTAATATGTGGGCTTTGAGCCTTTTCTAAAACTCAAAGTCTGCCACTACGATTATTGCAATACTTTCACTTGAAGTAACAATCTTGAAGATTTTCATATGAATACATATCTGTTAAGTTGCTATCTATCATCAAATAAGGTTCACCAATGGTGTTTGCAATATTTATATATTTGCAGTATCACAAACTGGGTGTTGGTCTCAACATTCCCAGGAAAAATGCTGTATTAAGTGACAGTTAATGCAAACAGATTTCCTGCTGCTCCAGCTTCACATTAAAAGCATTTAAACATGAGTAAACCTTTATTTCAAAGCAGACACAGGAAAAACAATGTGTCTGTGGAGATCAGCATTTTTTGCTATCGGTCATCAAAAATACATCTGCAAAACAAGACATTTTGGCCCTTTTTTGACAGAATCAGTCTGAAATATTGCAGGTAGCAATGGAACAGGAAGGAGCAGCTATAGTGAGCTGTTAGATGAAGAGCTGCAGGCGACAGGCTGCGCACCTCCAACTTCTCAGCAAGGGCTCCTTTCAGCTTCCCAGTGCCCCGCTCTCTGCCGACTCATGTGGTGTGCAGCATAAAATAAGATCACAGTTGCTCACAGAATGATGGAATAAGGTCAATTATTGCTTTTATCAAAGCAACAGTAGTTTGTTTTACAGTACCCTGAATTATGTGATCTGTGGTATAAATATAAAACAGCTACAGGTGCCACCAAATCAACCAGGACTGAAATCTTACAGGTTTAAGATACATATTGTCTCCATTGAAGGTAAATCATGGACAAGGACTACCAAGTGATTCATAAACTTCCTGAGGGCAACAGAAACTTCATAAACACTTGTGAAAAATCAAAGTGCCTGTGATGAAGGATCATCCAACCACTGATACTCTCTCTGTGTTTCAAGAATTGTAGAAAACAAAGTAAAGTGGCTTCAAGGCTCCAGAGGGTTCAAGGACAGCCAAAGGAGAGAAGAGATAGTGTAGGTTATGAGGGTGAAGGTAGCTTTTGTTGTAGGAGAGAAGAGAGAGAAGACATGTTTTAAAGGAAGATTAAACCGCAGTTCACCTCAGAGGAGCACGCAAGCGGGGGCATTCAGTATTTACCATGTGCAGAGTGGGTGGCGGAGCCTAATGGCATTGCATTGAAGACCTCCTGTAAAAAGGGACTTGTTAAATGAACTGCCTCACTTTTAATTATAGAGGATTCACTCAGAAAGACTTGGCAGAGCTCGAGCATCTCTACCAAAAAGATGAGAAAAGAAACTCAGCAAAGCCACGGTTGAAATCTTTTGTTGTTGACTTCTTATGATTTTCTTTTTGGATGTCAAAGCAGAAAATGCACCAGAAACAAGGATATTCCATAGCTCTTCATAGGAAAGTTCAAAGCACACTCTGGTAAAAATGACAAACTAATGACTAGAAGTCACACACAGTGCAAAGGAAGAAAGTAGAAGGAGGACAGAACCCCACAGGTGGCTTGAACAGGTTCTACGTAAATATATTTCTGTAAAAGTTGTAAGAAATTGACGAGATAAATGTGCTGCTTAACGATACTGTTGCACATCATTTTTCTCTCATTTCCTCTCCGCAGTAGAATTTCTCATTGCTGATGCTGTAAGAACCGAGTGGGCTGGGAGACTGAAATCCCAGCATATAATTAGGACTTTAACTGATTTTGCTGGCGCCCACTCCACAGAACATTTGAATAATGCTCTCAGTAGAAAATGAATCATGTATTTAGCTTTCTTAAAGCAAAATGCCACCCTGAGAAAGAAGTGGCCTCTGTCATGATCTCTTCGAAGAAGGAGAAAGCTATGATGCAAACTTTTTTGTTTTAAATTCTGTGTTTTAAAATTCTTTACATCAGTGTCCCTTCAGGATAAACGCCACATCTCTGACGACTGTAATGTATCTGACCTGTGTTTTAAAGCAGTGAATTCTCATGGTAATCGTCATGATCGGAGCTGTATAGGAGTTGGGTTTATCGAGCTTTTTCACTGAAAACAGCTGCCTGCTGAGGCCAAAATCAATGCTGATGAGAGCGATGGGACTGAATCAAAACAGCTAAGTTGTTGGCTTCAAAATCTGCTGGAATCTGCTGAGCTGAGTGATTCTCTGGAAGCTCATCACTGCAAGCCACAGGTCGAAGCTGCTCTCAATACAGAAACATTGATTATAGCTATTTTAAGAACAAGAGAATTTGATTGATTTGGACAGTGAATTTTAGGGCAGGTATGTGTTATTGTGTAATCTGAAAATCTTTAATTATTCAGGGCTTTTAATTGCAGGTGTATTAAACTGTTACATACTTAACATTAATGAGAGTCCAGAAGTGTTTCTGAGCAGATGTTTTGTGTAAGTCACAAAAACTGGACTTTGAAATGTTTCTTTGAGGAAACATAAGAATGCTGGAGAAGTGTGTGCCATCCCTTCTAATTAAAACTTCGATTCATCAGTTACTGACTGTGATTTCCCGACAACAGAGGACAAATTAAAACCAGAGAAGCAGCGGCGGTCAGAACGTTCCATCCAGAAACGGCTCAACTCCACCTCGTTAGATCTTTTGGCTCTTTCATCCCCCCAGCATCCCCTGGTGTGAAGCATCAGACGAGCAGAGCTGGTGAACACGAGCAACCTGCGTGCACCTGACTGACATCAGTGTTTTTGAGTATTGAAGTTATTTTTCATACCTCCAGAGCTTCCAAAGTTTCCTGCGGCAACGTCAGTATTTAGTAGCATTAAACCACGGTATTAAATCACTTTAGGAGCAGATTTGGTTTTGGTGGTCCAACAGCTTCCTTCAGAGATGTCAAATTATTCTGTACCGAGTGGCCGGCTGCGCTGACTGTCTTGGCGTGGACGTGTCTGCTGGAGCTTCAGCTGCAGAGAATGTGGCTGAGAAGCTCAAACAGTTTATCCTTAAAATGATTAAGCTTCTCTCTGTCTCCATCTCTCTCTCTCTCTCTTGTCACTTTCACTTCCACTTTTCTGCCTCATCCTCTCTCTCTCTCTCTCTCTCTGTGGTCTAATTCCCTCTGCAGTGGGAGTGACATGTCTTGTGGGAGGGAGTGTGTAACAGTGGGAGTTAATTTAATCAGCATCATGCTTGGGTAAGGCAACCATTTCTCAGCCAGTCCACTTACTGACCTCCAGGTAGTGTGTGTGTGTGTGTGTGTGTGTGTGTGTGTATTACTCATGTTGTGGGGACATAAATATGTTTACGCTGTCACATTGTGGGGACTCGCAGTCCTTATAGGGACAAAACACAAGTCCCATAAGAATTAAAGTCATAGGGTGAAGGTTAGGGTTAGCATAACGCCTTTAGGAAATGAATATAAGTCCATGTAATGTCCCCTAACGTGATGGGAATATGACTGTGTGTGCTTGTGTGATTGTGTGCGTGTGTGTGTTTGTGTGTGTGTGTGTGGAGGCAGGAGGCTGACAGGAGGAGTTGATTGTATCAGCTCACTGTCCCTGGAGTCCACAACCCTTTACTCTCTCCACACCTTGTTTCACCTCCCCATGTCTTCAGCCCGGCCTGTTGAAGCTGGATGGTTGTTGGACTCAAACTATCCAGCAGGGGGAATATTATGGGATGGCAGCAAGTATAGCTGTCAGAGTCCAGGAGGGAAGTGTGTGCTCTGTCTTGTCTTATGTGTATCTCTGCTTTTCTGTGTGTGGGTGGGGGGGGGGGGGGGGGGCTCAGCGTGGTTGCTGTGTTGTGTGGTAGCCTCTCCACCTCTCTGTGGGAGTCTGCAGGTAGCTGCCCAATCGCTATCCAGGTTCATCTGTGACATACAGCACCAAGGGGTTTTGTTTTAACCTTAAACTGGCTTTTTGGATGCGCTGAATTAAGTAGTCTGCACAGCATGAAGCATTATAATCAGCGTTAAGTGGCTCCACACCATGAAATAGTATAAATTAGGCATGCACAGCATTAAAATGTTTGCTAATAGCCAATAACTTATCTGGACATTTCAGCTGATAACATTTCCATATTATTTATTTCATGCAAAAATGCAATTTGTCCATTTTCCACTAGTGGAGGTCACTTATTACACCACAACTTTGATGCAGATGCAGAAATCGCATTGGATTATGACCACAACACTGTTTCAAAATGTCTGCAAAATGCGTATTCTGTGATAGTTTAACACAAAAACGTTTGGCACAATCCATCATGACAAAATAATAACTCCTTAGGTTTTGGAACCGCTGCTCCCATTTGGAGATGCACATTGAACAGGACGTACAATGTTGTCATGGGTTCAGTGAGTTACACTGTGGGCTAATTGGCACCATTAAAAGTATGTCACATCAGCTATCAGCTATCAACAGCTCCTGATTGCAATGTGCCCATGGACCCACAGACAACTATCACAAATTACTTTGATACTGAAGAAGACCTTAATTTTCAATGATTTCTAAACTGATTTCTAGACATCTATTCACCAAGGACATTAGATCATATTCATATTGTCAAACAGTGTGAGTCACAGTGTTGAAAAATAAGTGCATCATGTCTCTGTGTGAGTTTTGATTCCCAGAAGTAGAACGATTTTGGACCCTAACTGCAGCAATCAGGTGTTAGGGGTTCTGAAACACCTTAATTGAGTGAGCTGTGTGATAGAGCCACTGCTACTGCTTAAAGGGACATTTCACCCCAAAATCAAAAATACACACTTTCCTCTTACTTGTCGTGTTGTTTATCCATCGGGATTGTTTTGGTGTGAGTTTTGGGGATATCAATCATCAACCAGAGATGTCTACTGCCTCTCGAATAGAATGGAACTAGATGGCACTAGTTCAAAGCCAAAAAAGCTCAACAGTTATGTCTCTTTCTAGAAATAGTGACCCTGTTACTCGAGATAATCCACAAACCATCCATTTCTTATGCTAAGCTAAGCTAACTAGCTGTATGTTCATGTTCATCGTACAAACATGAGAGTAAATCTGATCTTCTCATCTAATTCTTGGCAAGAAAAGCAACGTGAAGTTCCTAAAAATGTTGAACTGTTCCTTTAAACAAAAACTAGCCAATTCAGTAAACAAAAGGTGCACAAAAATGCAATTAAATTAATCCTCAAATGAATTCTCCACACTCCAGTGTTAGCAGTGCGTCTTGGTATGAAAGCCTGATAAATACCTGTAAGTTCAACGTGAAGAACAACAGATAAATGCATCCTGAAGTATGCATCAACCTGTCTCGTCAGTTGATTTTCCTACATCTCCCACACTGCTCTTCAACCACCCCCGGAGAACATGCTAGACTTGTATTCAGCTACTAGAATCCATGTGTAGGCGGAGAGAGCAGCAATAAGAGCTGAGGCTTGGGGGGAAGGTGATGCGACTGATGGTGGAGAAATATTGTTCTCTGATAGATTATTTCCTGTATGACTGCCAAATGTTCTGCATAGAGGCTTTTTTTAATTAGATGCGCAGGGAGTGACACCATCAGCATTTACTGTAGGTGTTACAGATACACCCACCGCTGGTGCATTTGGAGTATCAGCTGTATTATGTTGTCTGTATTTGGCCACATTTATAAGAAACAAACATCGAGATGGACACATGACTGCACCACAACAAGCTATTTCTTTGGAAGCATTAAGTCTACACATCATTATACTGCATAATGAGATAGTAGACATGTTGCGTTTTGCAGCATATGCTCTTTCATTAGCATTCTGTAAAGATGAAATTCAGCGGGAGGCACTACTTATGCCAAACACATTATGTTCGCAAATATATGCAAGGTGTCTGTGAGTGCAGACAGAGAAGGAGACGGAGACGGTTTGATGCAACATCACAAGATGTAAATAACAAGCTTGGGTTTGTCCTGAGCTTTGGAGAACGAAGATGTTTTACATCTACCCCTGTCGTTTTGAATTCAAGGATTCCTTTTCGGTCATTTCGTCACTGATAATAAATTTTCCGAGGCTGCAGTGAACAAGTAGATTTCTAGTTTTGACCGTGCAAAGTTCCTGTTTTGGGAGTGGCAGGAGTTATTCTGCTGTGTGATAAATTAGTAATCTGGGTAAGCTTGTCAAATCAGGCTTGTTGTTCTGTTAGACAAATTAAACTTTGATGAAATCCACGGCTTTTAGCAGTACATTATCATGAGACATGCAGCTGAAGCAGCCGTCTGAGAGTAATATGTGTTGCATCTATTTCAGCGTATCAGACAGCGCAGGTTCAGCGTCATCAGACCCAGGACGACCGCATTTAGTTATAGTGGCACCCTAAATCCACCAAACGCAATCACTGTGTTATATTCTCCTTCATGTATTCACTGCTTTGTCAGCATTTGCCCTTACTGATATATTGTCTCTGTGACCTGTTGATTCAGGCCTGTGGCCGTCTTCCGCCGGGTGCTGTCTGGTTTTAATTGCAGCCGCCTCCTGTAACCTCTCCTCTAACATGTATTTTTCAGATTCACCGCCTATGTAAATCTTTTTGAAATTGCTGTGTGAAGTACCCCTCCTCCGCCTCCCCCTCTCCTAAGGTCAATACTGTTTCCTCCCTGAATGAGACAGAAGTGCAACAGCACAACCTGGTGGACTAAAGTTTATCAGTTATAGAAGCAGGAGAAAGTAAATGTTTCTGTACATCTTCCTGTCTATTTATGACTATGTGGCTTAATTTTGTGTATGCTTTCGTCATCTCACCTTACACTTTGGTGTTTTTGCCCCTCTCTGTCCAACTCTTCATTCCTTTAAACTTATTTTTTACTACCTCAAATCATCAGTATGTCCACCTTCCCTTCGGCGCTCTCTCCAGTCTATATTCCCCAGCTCCCTTCACACCCTGTATATCGGCTTCTTGAGTGGGTGAAATTCAATGCATTAACAGCTGGTGGCTGAGACGGTGCGCTTCATGCGGCACAAAGTGTTCCTCAGCGGTGCATATTTGGCAGATGACTCATTATATCTTTTTTCTTTTTTTTTCTCCAGCAGCTAACTGTATTGGAGCATCAATAAAATTGCAGCTGGAGGAACAATAATGTTCGAGAGGGTTAGGCTTTGATGTTTTTCAATACAGACCTTTATCCATTTGTCTAAGCTGTGAAGCACTTCCTGTTAACCTGTGTTTAAGGTATTTAATCTCATGACGCTGGTGCTGTTGATTTTGTTCTTTAAGTTAAAGTGAATGCTAATAAAAACTGCAAACAGAAGTGTTTCTACGACCACCAAATAATGAATCAGTGTCCTAGAGATTATAATAATGAACAAAAATATGTAGGAGCAACTAATTGTGCCAAATCAAACCAATAACTTAAAGGAAGTTCACTTATTTCTGACCATTTTCAGCCATTCATCCATTATGTTTCGCTATTTCAACTACTTATCCTTTGCTCTTAGCTAACCTTGCTTGCTAACTCGTCTTAGTGCAAGTAACACAACACATGTTGTTCAGGTATTGCAGCTGTATATACAGATATACTAATTAATCAAATACCACATACAAAATCATTAGATTGACATTGGATCTTACAGAAATGAAATGATGATGATGTAAATGAAACATGATATCATGCTTTCCTGTGCTGCAGGTGAGAAGTCAGGCAATGTTCATACTGACTGCCACATGATGGATGTCCCCCTCACAAATCCAAGGATTCAGCCCTGCCCTGTGTCATGTTCAATCTCCACAGCTATGACATCTCTCTCTCTCTCTCTCTCTCTCTCTCTCTCTCTCTCTCTCTCTCTCTCTCTGCTGTGTTTGTGCCTTTATGTCTCTGTATGTCTTTCTGCAGTGCTCTTCCCTTTGACTGTGTCTCTGTTCCTGGGCACCACTTCTGGAGAAAGCATTTCTGTACTTGTTCAGGTTCTTCATCAAAGCTGCAACCTATACGATACCATGTTTTTAAAAGCTGCACCGTTCCATCATCAAAGGTTTGCGGGCTGAATTGCACAGCATGAGTTTGTACTTGCTGACCCAAGATCAATACCAGTCTCATATCTGTCCGTTAGCTGCTGCCAGCAGCCGGGTAGTTTCGCATAAAGACAGAAAACAGGGAGAAACGGCTAGTCTGTCACCTCTGAAGCTCATTCTTTAACACTTTATACTCATTTGTTTATAAAGAACCCTGCTCATAACACCCCTGTAAAACCACAATTTGCCATTTTTACAATGGGCTTTTGCATGGATTTGACAAAAGATATATAATATGCTAGTTTTGGAGGCACCTGTTCGCAGATTTTTGATGCTAAGCTAAGCTGTGGCCTTATATTGATCAATCAATCAATCGTCTCATTCAAGTTTCAGCAAGAGAACATGATAATTTCCCAAAATGCCGAGCTATACTTTTAAAAGTTTTAAAAGAGGCAAAATTTAAGTAAAAATCAGTAAAATTAAATCTTTTTTCTGCCTCTCTCTTTCTCTTGATATTATCTTGCATGTTCTGTCTGTACCTGTGGTCACTCTCCCTTCCTCTCCTCTGGAAGATTATCGCTGTTTTTCCTTTTCCTCCTTTCTCCCTCTTTCTCTCTATCTCACTCCAGTTCTTTTAATATTCTCCCCAGTCCCAGAGGAGGAGAGAGGAGAGGGAAGGCCCTGCTGCCGACTTTGTGCTGTCCAAATGTTATTTCATCTCATTCATCAGTGCCAGCTTCTACCCTCAGCGGAGAGGCAGGATGCTGGTGAGAGGGAGGTGATGAAAGCACTTTGATAGACAAGCTAAATTACTGGCAATCCCAATTCCCCCTGGACCTTCTCCTCTTGGATACCATGAAATCTGTAGTGCAATAATTCCAGTGTTAATTACGTTTTCTTGCGATGTCATTTGAAATATAGCAGCACTCAAAAAGGACAAAATAAATCACATTTTACAAAAAGGATTGTGTTAAACAGAGTTTGCCGCCCTGTAAGTGAAGGTGTTACTCCAAATGAGGCTGCATGTGTTTACATTTTAAGGTGTTCAGTCTCACATTCATTACAGGATGAAATCCACATGTGTTAATGTCAAAAACACATGATCCACCGTACAAGCCGTGTTTGTGACAACTAAAGTGGATATTTTAAACCAAAATATGATTTGATGAATATGGTTTTCCTAACCCTAACCGAGTGGTTTTTGTAGCTAATTGCCATTTGAGTTGCATCTCAAGGCATCCCGCACACCAATCTTCTTCCTTCCTTTTATTACTGTATCTTGTTGTGCAGACAGGAGTTCGTGTTTGATAGTGAATCGTGGCTCAGCCCATTTATTGTGCCACCAGACCTAAAATACCCTGTGAATGATGCAAGATTTATGTCTTGTCATGACAGCTCTGACAAATAATGACACAATTTATGCCTCAAGATCAGATTTTGTTGTAGCCATGAGTCAGAAATTAAACATGTCATTCCAGCTGCGGCTTTTTTTTTTGCTTCAGATGTATCAGACAACATCAGAGCTGTGAGGAAAATAACTGAAGTATCAGGACGTTTTAGCTGCAGTTTGGAAATAGTGTGCTTCATCATTTGTTATTCTCTGCCTGCACATCAGAAATTCAAAGTCTCCTTTGGACCACATTCATAAACATGCATGTATGCTTTTTAAAACAGCAAGAGGGTCGTTTTGACACATCTCAAGTCCAATACGGAGCAATTAATTTCAGGACATCAAAACGGCTGTTCATGGGTGCATATCATTTTCCAGCAGTTCCTGGAATGAGCCATTTATGTCAAACCATCTGTGTAAAGTGGTGACAGCAGCCTGCCAACTGGTGTCCTGTCTCATTATCTCACACCTATCTTGAACTCATGCTGCTAAAGAAAAGTACTTGACGTCCCCAAAGTCAGATGAAGGGACTTTACTGTCGGATATATAATAGCCAACTTGAAAAACTGCGCAGGGTTCAGAAAGTCCACAAGCAACTGTGAGGAGGAAAACATCAAAGATTAAATGTGGAATTAATTGTGGAATTTCTAGCAACTGGCACACACAAATACACACAAAACATCACTGAACACACACATACTGTAGCCGTTAAAAGAAGAAGAAGAAGAATCGAAGGGACAATCCAGTTTATTTGTCACACACAATTACATACATGCAACACACGCCTTGCAATTTTGGTGAAACTTTATCCCATCCTGGTCGCCTTCCTCCGCGGCAGGCCAGGAGTGGTGGGCTGCCATCTGACCGGCGCCCGAGGACCCAATCTCTTTCGTCACCATTGGTCAGGTGGTGATCTTCTTGCATGTTTTTTTTAGTGGGGGTATTTTTATGGAGGATACCCCAGGTGAGCACGGGGAGAACATGCAAACTCCACACAGAAAGGCCCTTTTTTCCTCGAGCAGCAGGCACTGAAGGCATGGTGGAGGACACGCCACCAGCGCCCACAGCGGGATTCGAACCGAACCTTCTAGCTGTGAGGCGACAGTGTTACCACCGTGCCACCAAAATGTCCAATACAACAGATTTAGAATTAAGTACGACTTTAATAAAGCGTCTTGCTGTGAGAGTCTTTCAAAATGTCTAACTTTATTATCTAATTTCAATAATTAAGGAGTCTGTAGCCACGCTAGCAGCTCTGTGAGGCTGCATCTGTACAGTGGTGCGTTCATGCTAAATGCTAACATTAGCATACTAACATACTCACAGCGAAAATGGTAACATGGTGATATAGCATGTTTAATGTTAAACATGCTCACCACCTTCGGTCAGCATGTTAGCATGCTAATTATACACAGTTAAACAGCTGAGGTTGATGTCAGTGCCATTGGTTTTGCAGGTATTTGGTCAGAAAATAAATGTCTGATGATGGCGTTACAGGAACAGCTAAAGGTCAAACTTGCTGAGCTATTTCAGACCAACAACAGTGAAAAAAAAATATAATGCAGGAGGTGCAGAAACATTCAAATCTTATGAGCACAACAGCATGATGCTAAAACATCAAGGTTGCAAATCAGCTTTAGTTTTTGTTTTGTTGCATAGCAGGGAGCCCAGTGAGCCCTGCAATACCCAGGTGTTCAACCATGTGTCCTTGAGATGTGCACTGTAAACCTACAGCGACATATCCGTCATATTAACCCATGTGTCTTCATGTAAGAAGTCCTTAGGGGGCTAAAAGTTATTTTTCTCAGTCAACCTTTGTCCTCTCTCTTTCCAGCTCAACAGACAATTGAAAAAAAAGGTGCCTTTTCAGAAAAGGGTTAGAGATGTGAAGTGGAGCATTCAGCCATTGTCAGTTTGTCACTGTCAGCTGGGCCACCAGAGAGTTTCACCCTGTGAGGCGGGAGGGGCTTGACACAAAGAGGTCGAGGTATTTCTAGTTTCTCAGCTCCCAAAGGAGAAGGCATCGTGTCAGAAAACCGCATGAACAGAGAGACAAGAGAGGATACACTCTGTGGGAGTAAACGATGCATTTTTCATCACGCCGTGCTCATGGTGGCCCTGTTCAGCTGTGTAGGTAGAGCACTGGAACAACAACAGACTGTTTGCTTCCTGGTTTTAGCCATGCTACAGTAATTTGAAATCATTAGGCATATGCATCCACTAGCATGTTAATGTTGGATTGTGGAGATTGCTTTTAACACAGTAATGTACTACATCATGTGCTTTTGCAGGGACGAGAGCAGAAATTGAACCTGAGTGTATATTCAGCAGAATACTGAGCTGGATTTTTTGTTTTTTCAGTCTGATTGTGGCTGCAGAGGCAGAATTATTGACACGTGTGATGCACTGTAGACAAATGCATTGTTCAAAAGGGATTTCTTCATGGTGTTGGATTTGGTAAGATATTGACCAACAAGCTGAGTGATTACCTAACGAGTACAGCCTGATATCAATATGGCCTCGTTGTATTGGTTTAGAATGTGAATTCTTTACTTCAGCACTTTTTGCACCATGTAAACATCTTATTTAAGTAAAGATTGATAAAATAAGTAAATATATTTAAGTAAAGATTCTTTTTTTGCTACATTGTATCAGAATTATTAGAAGGTTCTGATCTTTCTGCTTTTTACTTGAGGCGCCATATTCATACCGCTTTATACACATTTTGTATGAGGTGTGAGGGGGTGTGTGAGTGCGCATGTGCATGCTGGGAATCATGTGTCTGCTCACATGTGCGAGACACGACTTCCCACATCGAGGTGGTTGCTATAGAAACAGTCCCACAAGTGCACGGGCCGCTCCATCATGAAGGTGATTTGATGTAGATGGAGAGCGCCGCTGAAAAACACACATCAGTCATTGCTCTTACATTTTAGCCGACACAGGAAGCAACAGCTCATCGGTTCAGATATACATACACCCATATAGCAAGTAATGCAACATGCAGCACAGTCACTGAATCCAACAAAGACTTTAACAAACCACCTCAAATTTTTTACACTTTTCTGTACATGATCTAAAATTCCAAGTTTCTCTTTTGCCTAAAGTGAAATTCAGCTGAATTTGACTTCATATATTGCAAAGAAACCGTTCATATTTCTTACAAGATTCAAGGTTAATCTTTTCTTAGAATGATTATAGACCTTGTGTGCTCGCAAGTATCATGTAGCACAATCTCTAGTGTACATTCAATCCAAAATTGCCAGCCACCCTGTTCTTCTCATCCCTTCTGTCTTCCTGTCATCTCCTCCAGTGTACACACAAAGACGAGAGCTCACAGCTCCAGCCTGATATCTTAATTATTAAATTTTTGATCCCATTTTTATGCATATACAAGACAGTTTTAAAGTTGGCATTTCTGCATATTAAGTACTTTAGTAAAGTCTTACTTCATTACTGAAGTTGGGAGTGAGTTGAGCTTGGGCAAAGAGCAGGACGACTGAATAATTCATCTGCTCGAAGAAGAATGCACAATATACAAGAATTGTTAATATTACAAGCGTGTGTGGCTATGTTGTGCACCAAATTGACTGCACGTCTTGGTAGGTCTTAAAGTGGTGCATAATGGAGTTATTTCACTCAGAGGATTTAAGCTGCTTAACTGAATCACACAAATATCACCCTGTTTGAACCCCAGATGTGTGTTGTGGATTGTAAAACATGCATTACACTTTTATTTTCTTGACACGCCTAAATAATGTATTTGTTCTTATTCATAATTTATTATTTATGCTGGTTTTGTGAATTAATTCTTCAGCAAACCGTAGCGGTGCCTTAAAGTGCTGCAGAGTGACATGATGGGCCAGAGCTCTTCCATCTTGTCTAGAATCAAACATAAAACTTTGAATTCTGGGACATTTTGGCATAGAAATAACAAAGTTAATGAGAATCATTTTAAGTATTTCTTATGGTAATTTCAGTGCATACTTTTGCTTCAGAGAGATAACGGTAATTTTTTTTGCACAACCACAAGAGGTCAGGAAAGTTTTCAGCAAAGTTTGCTGTAAGCATTTGAACCAATGATGTCGTTCATCTGATGAAGTTAGTCTCAAAACTGGCTTTACCAACAGACTCCATGTACACACTCTAAAGGGTCCTAAAGAGGTGTGTGAATCAATGAAAATGTATTATTTGCACATCATATCATTGTCACTGTGTTAATCTTTATATTTAGATTTTCTTAATATTCTCACATTCATCTGCAGCCTCGAAACCTGCAGTAACTTTACCAAACTGGCTTCATCTTGCCTGCTTATTTTGTCCCTCACTGTCTTTGCGGAAAAGCTCCTTTTCCCTCGTGGTGCTCCTGTCAAAGAGAAACATTTCACAAATTTGGCCACTAGAGAGCAGCAGAGTTCTTTTTAAAATGACCCATTATCCTCCTTCAGCCTCCAGTGCTGTCTGCCACCAAAATAACTTCATTCATAAGTTCACACTGCTGCTGAAGCAGCTTCAATGAGTGTGTTCAGCTTCCACAGAGATGCTGCTCTCCCTTAAAAATCCCCATTTTCAGCCTTGTGTTAGCGCAAGCAAGCTAGTTAGGTCACACTTGTGTGCTGCTCATTGACTGCTGCTGTGTATCTTTACGAAATCTTGTATAGTATTTTATTCAATCAAACACAAAACAGAGGTGAGACAGTTGACAGGAGAGGTCAAGATATCTACTGTCGCCTCATACAGTGCACATCAAATGTGTTCTGGGTTCAAGCCCTTCTGTTGTACAGCATAAGGAAGCAGCTCAAACAGCCGAAACTGAAGCCATGAACAGCAATGAGCAGCAGACTTTGCTGACCCTGGCTTCACTAAGGTCAGCAAAGTCACTCCGGCTGGTTTAATTCTAAATAATGAGCAAGATCAATCACATACTTGTTTCATCAGCACAAAGCCTCTGACATTTCAATAACTGAGTTCCATCAGAGCTGGAGGTAATGTGGGATGTCTCCAGTGAGTTTGAAGGCTTCTTGAGTTATGAGCAAATATGTGATTGAAAAGGTGTGACGCCCACTTGCACCAATCAGTACGGAGCCTCAGATTTTGATTAATACTTGTCTGCAGATCGTGGACACTTAGATTGGTGAAATTTTCTCCACTGGTTTTTGAGGTTCATGTTTTTGGCTCATAATGTCTCGGATGGCCTGTTCCCAATCACTGCCTGAAGATATGTACCAAGTTGTGGTCACTTTCTTGCCAAGTCCTGGCTGTTGTGAAGCTTTTTTGGCAGCCATGTATATCCTTTTTAGTGTTGCTATAATGAAAATGTAAGTTCTCTCCACACTGCTGGTTTTCAAAAAATAAAATAATCCATCATGGTGGATATTTATTGTCCAAGAGGCATTTGTGCAGACCCACTGAGCTGGACTTGGGCATCCACTTTCAAGCCAACCGGACTTAGTTACAGCGCCACCATCTGGATGATTGGGCTCATATTTCCTGGGAAGCAAATTATGTCCAGCTACTGGGCTGAATTTCATGTTTTTAGCTCATTCCATCTCAGAGCAATTTGAGCCTTTATGGCAGAGAAATAATAAATATACACCAGATACGATACGACACCAGAATCCAGGGTTACAGGGTTTTTTCTGTATTTCCCCAAAATAAAAAACATAATAATTCCACTGACATTTCATTTTAATGCATCTGCCTTTCCCTTGTTTCTTGCTATGATGTGTGTCTGTCATAAAGGCACAGAAGATGGACAGAAATACCTCAAAAACGACATACGCAAAATGAAAAGAGCGAATAGCATCAAATGTGTGTGACGTCACCTAAGAAGACATGACAACAACAGAAGTACAATTGTTTCATCTTCTCTTTCCAACATGTTTCAGTCAGCCACTGTTCAGGAGTCAGTACCACAGCTTTGGACACACAAACTAAGAATCTGCCAGTCTAACATTTTCTTGGCTTGTGATGCCAGCGAGGCCGCAGACTACTGGGCATGACCACTGCACTGAACCCGCCGCACCCCGAGGCCGCTCTCAGTCATTTCCTCTCTGTCCTGGCCTGTGTGGCTGCCCAGCCCGGACCAGGCGGTTCCTGTTTGGATTCCTGTAGGAGTGGGTAACATTCACCATGGAAGATTTTGTTTGGAGTGTTGCCGCCGCCGCAGTGGCGATACATTCTTTCCTCTTCACGGGGCTGAGGAGGTGAAGGCCATGTGAAGTGGAAGAAAGTCGTTTAGATAGGAAGCCAAACATGCTGGTGGAAATTTATTCCATCATATTTTTAAAAGCATTCCTCGGCTCTGTGAGGAGTCACTTTGTGCTGCTGCTGGAAATGAGTGTTTTTCAAGGAGTCTAGATCTGAAAAAGAAAACATTTGTGTGCATTGCAAAACAGTTGCCTTGTTTGAGTGCCCAGATTATCACTCCTCCTCTTTCTGTAAAGCATGCTTTTATTCTCATCCTTTATTTTACAGGTGCTGTATAGATACGACTGTATAAGGAAGAAAAAAGTAACAAAAACAGCCTGTTAGACGAATTTTTTTGTTATATTTCCAGTCATTAATGAACCTTCAAGCTTAATACATTTCATTAATATTTCACTGGGAAATTCTGTGATTTAATGATTATCTGTAAAGACTTTTTCACAGACATAGAAAAAATCCACTGCATTAGTTTTAGAATAAAGTGTTCCACCCTCTGGATTTATATTACAGCTAGCTCTTATCCCAGATGGTTTACGACGAGTTTTACGGAGGAGTAACTGCTTTAATCCAGTTGCACTGCCCAAAGTCACAGTGACCTGAAGTATGGAAGCAAGGATGCTTTATTTCTTCCTCTCAGACTAACCTTAATTCATTACTTTGAAAACAGTCAAGTGGAAGATAAATTCTGAACTCTGAAAAAAAATGCTTTGTATCAGCACCACATACTGTTATTAAGCCATCGTATTCTCTTATCAGTGACATTTCCTTTGAAAATAGTCGAGTCATCGTCTCAGGGCGGTTTGCAAGATGCTATTTGGCGAGTTTAGATTTATGACCTTTTAAGTTCTAAAGAAAGCCGTGCTCTGACTAAGGCCAAGGTTTCCAAGTGCTCAGTTTATGCACCCGACCTCTCCTCTATGCAGCACTTTGCCAGTAAAGCATCTTCATCATAAAGACCAGTGTGGCAGGACTAACTTTACTGCTGTTGCTCTTGTCATGGAGATTCGTGTGAAAACAAGCCGCTGCTAGGCAATAAATTAACCACAGTCAGAGCATTCAGCGCTGTGCATGTTAAAGTCATAAGCTGCAAATTTTTCCACATAATTAACGTCTGTTTTCTTAGTCTTTGTTTTATTAGAAACTTGGGTTGAAACCCTATAACAACTGTAGCAGGTTTACGACAATTAATACATTCACAACCGTTTCTGTCACCAGAACACTGACGGAATGAGGAAAATGTTGTTCTTTAAACAGAACAGCACAATATTGAAGTTTACATAAAGTGAAAATTAATATATGTGGCTAAGTACGTGAAGAGTCATTGTTCATTCGCTCCAAAAAGCCAACACACCAGTTGTTCAGTTGTTAGCTGTAGCTTGTTAGCACAGACAGTGTGTGTGCAGCCTGTCCTCACCAGAAAAAAGACCGTACAGGTCAACTGTGACCTCACAACGTTGACGACGTGAAGGTGACGGTCGAGTACGATGCAGGATGAGTGCTTTTTTATTTGTTTATTTTGCTCAAGTTCAATTATTTTTAACTGGACTTTGCGTCAGTTCACATCTCCAACAGCAAGTTTCTCTGTTCATGTCTACTCATGCCTTTTCATTGAGGTTTTATGCATTTGTATCACCTCAAAAATTTGCAGCTTGGGACCTTTTTCCAGCAGTCTAAGAACATAGTACTATTTCCGACATTGTTACTAAATGAAACAAACAAACAACCAATGTTGCCATTTTAAGGAGAGGACTGTCATTGTTAAGTGGCAGCCCAATTTAAAAAGACTCCTTTGTAGCTGTTGATCATTTGACCAACACTGTTGTGTTTAAGTGTACAATTTGGACATAGGACAGACAGTCACATGCCACGGATGGCCAAAGGTTAAAAAACCAAAACGCTCAGCCAAAGAGGAGAACGTAATCTCTGTTATTCCCTGCTGTGCTCTTTGAATACGCTGAAAACCGAGATCCGCTCCTGCCTCCAAGGCATGTCTTGATTTCCCATCGCTGGGATCAAATATACAGTAAATGCCTCCTCTATGACTTAAGGCCTTTCTATAGCTCATGAGTGAGGCCCAGCCGAGTTCAAAGTCTTGCTGCTGGCATAGTTTGACCCCAGATAGACAAGTCAGGAATGGGGTAGGTGAGGAATGTTTGGTGCCTCTCTCGTCACGCTGCTCACACCTTCAGTCAGTGACTGCACATGGTTGTGTCAGTTTAAGAGGAAGTTTAATAAGGTGGCTTATGTTCGCCCAATTTACACTGAAAAGGTTGTCTATTCCTCTCATTTGTGTCTGAGTTTTCTATGAGGGATGATTGATGGATAGTTTGTCACTGTGAAATACATCAACTGAGCCTCCAGGGTCCAAAATGGGATTCAAACTTCAGCACATGTTCAGAATCTCACATGTAGACTTTATAGTTCCCTATTCTAACTGTAAGTTTATGTCCCAGCCATAAACTATTTCAGGTCGTTTCAAGAGGGATGACTAATCAGTGAAATCATCTGCTGGAGAGACAAAACCCTTTCTCTCTTTTCGTATTGGGTGCCGGTGTGGATCAACTGACTCCTGTTCAAAACATTTCCGACCTAGAAACCAGCTATTGAGAAAAGTGGAGGTTGAGGATGTTCAGTTGACTCTTGCAGCCTGTTATTTTGGTTTGAGATGAAGGATTTGTCTGCCAGTTGTGGATATTTCAGAAAAGTGGACATCACATGCTCATGAAATGCTGCCAAGTAGAGCAGAGCCTTTAACCGCGAGGGCAAGTAAGCAATTGCCACACTGAAAATGGAGCTGTTCAAAACAAGTTGCTCATTGAGAAATCACCAGATAGAAAAAACTAAAAACACTTTTCCCGCATGTGATTCACTGGCAGCTAATGTCTTAAATCATATGAGCAATCAGCCTCAATGGCCTCACTCAGAGTCTGCGTGCTCCACATGCCACACCTCTCGCATCACAAGATCTCTAAATATAGAATGTGACATATTCAGCTCACAACTGTTTGATTGCCCCATAAATCTGCAGGAGCAGATGTTTGAGATGCCAGCCCGTGGAGATGCCTCACCCCGGTTTTTAGGGCAAGCGCTGATCCCTTTAATGCTGCTCTGCCTGGCTTTAGACCTGAGGTGATATGATGGAGGTTCTTCTCTGACCGCAACCTGTAAAACCTGCCATGAGTGTTCCTGGTTTGGCTGAATGGGACTTCACACCATACTTAGAGTATTATTGGGGGGAAACACTGAGCTTTTATGTTATATTGGTAAGAAAATTGTGAAATTCACATACACTAAAGGCCAAAAAGAAGAACATTTTGATCACTTCTGAGTGGATATGTTTCATAATTGCTTTAAATTAGCCTCTCCTAGTGTCCATTACATGCCTCAAAACTTAATTCAGCGAGTGAAAAATCATTTTATTCTCTGGTAATCTGACTGGATTATCAATCAGGAAAAGGGGCCAACTGCCCTGGTTCATGGTGTGTAAATGAGCCAGTGGTCATTTGTGGTGTTCAGGTTATCACAAACTGATTACCAACCACTAATTACCAATTACACAAAGCACAGAGAGTGGGCATTGCCGCGTGTGTTGCAGTTAACATAATAATGCAGGACTTCACATGCAGTGCTGAGACATCAACCAGAGGGATACCAAATTGTTGTGATACATAATAGTGCACATACAGTAAATAATAATAGCATTCAGTGGACGTGCATCTACTATAATTATGTTTATTTGAAGATTATTTTGCCTCCATCTCAGCTACAACCTGCATGAAGTAAACTGACTGTATACAAATGTATCGGTGCAGTAAAAAAAACCTTCTTCTCTCAGGTTCAGCATTAGACGTTGACAGGAATATTACTCCCCTAAATCTTTCCCATTGCAGCTGCAAAATAAAAGCTGGGTAGGCAGGCGGTTAGAGAGCCTGCCTTGTAACTGACACATGGATTGATCCCCCGTGACCTCAGATATCCCGCTCAAATGCCCTCGAGCAACATACTCAAACCGAACCAGCTCCAGGGGAAATGTTCCACTCCTGACCTGCAGAACTCCTCCAGACTTGAGATGAGAAGCAAACTTGAAAACATGGAACTTAGTCCTGGTTACATGTCCCAGTGGAGTGCTCCGACTGTGCTTATATTCCCTATAATCTTAGTCCCAAAGGAAGCTGCTCACTCGCCTTCTTCTTCTTTTTGCATTGCAGATGAGCCAGAATCGATTCACGTTCACCTCCTCACGTGAGATATGGATTTTCCAGCTGTTTAAAAAATAAAATCTCTCCTAATGGAATCTGAGACTGTTCAGCCCTTGAGCGTCCAGTTGATTCTCGACCCACTGCTTTCATTGAATCAGCTTTAAAATATTATTGAGATGGAGTGTCCATACGACGCCTCTGGCAAACCTGTTTCACTTGGTAGGTTCTTACCTGACAGAGGGCTTCAGTCTGAGCTGCATCTTTAGTTTGAAGTGAACTTTAAGTGCCATTATCCACTTATTAGAGCAGCGTATTTGCTGATGACATTTATTTCTAAAGGATCTGAGGACCACGGCGGGAGGATGAGCTCAAATTTGCTATTTGGTTTAGACAGTAGATGAAATAGACAACAAATTTGCCATGAAACAGACATAAGTTTAGCTTTCCTCTTTTAATAATAAAAAAAGTGATATTTTAGAGAGGAAGAGAGCTACATAAGTTGCCATTTCAACTGAAAAGTGATGGGATATTGAAACACTCAAGGAATGAGAGGTAAAATTAGGTATTTTCAGTCAAGACAGATGAGTTAAATCCCCTCAGACTTGTTCTTTTTCACAAAGAAGGGATGAGATTAAAAGGTCCAGGCAGAGTGCCAGTCCTGCAAAAAGATGTTTGTAGCTGAAATCATCAAAAAAGACACAAAGCCTCGTATTCATTGTGTGGCCTGACTCCATAAGCAAAGAATCATGTGGCTATTTAGTGAAAAAAGCAAGTTTTGACATGAGTTCATGTGACACATGTTGACATTCTTTCAATTTCTCCTCCTTATCAGCAGAAAGTGAACTTCCTTCCTAACAGAGGCAACATGGCAGCACATTTTGTTGTGTCTGGTGGTTCCTGTGTTGACGGAGACAAAAGGCAATCCTTTTGGTGCCTTTTTTCTTGTTATCCATGTAATCTACTTCTGGAGGGTTCTGACAGTGACCACCCAGGTGCTGTGTTGGTAAAACACTCCTGCAGACTCTTGGCAGTGAAAGGCAGTGTGATGTTCCAGATGCTTCCAAGGCTACATGGTCCAAGAATTATGAAGGCTTTTGAGAAAAGAGTGAGACCTGTTAGCTTCAAAGAAACGTGAAAGCTGCTATGGCTTATCAGAGGAAGTGAGGTTGCAACAGGTAAGAAGCTCCACCCCCAGAAACTGTTAATCCACAGACTTTTTTTTTATATATAAAGACAATTCTTAATTTTAAAGGAACAGTTGGTATTTTGAGCAATGTACTTCTTCATTTTCTTTCTGAGAGCTAGATGAGAAAATTCACCACTCTCATATCGGTCCTTTAAATATGAAGCTGGAGCCAGCAGCCAGTTGGCTTAGCTTAGCATGGAGGAATCAGCTAGCCTGGCATGTGGCCCCACATTTAACCACAAATAGCTGTATTTACTCGTTGGTACAGTATGGCAGCTTCAGAGGACAGCTCAGCTGTGTCCCCTTGTTTCCAGGATTTATGCTAATTTATGCACAAATATGACTGTCTGCACTGACGTCCTGTTACATGTTCCCGGCACATTAATGATCAAATTTCGCAAAACATTACAAGATGATGCTAAAGTGTGAAGTTGTGCAGCTGCAAATAGAACACTTAAATGAGAGAAAGCAAATTAAAGACATAAAGGAATAAATCTCAGAATAAATAAGTGACTCAGTGACTGCAGACAGTGTTCAATGAGGGTCAGTGGCAAACTCTGGAGAGCAGGGAATGGGAAAAATGAGATCATGGTAAACCAGAGTGATTATCACCGCTGAGCTGAGGCTTCGAGAATAAAGAGCTCCTCTGTTTGGATGCTGTTTGGAGTTTGACCAAGCAGCAACCAGCTGGACTAGGCTGAGATAAACCGTCCCAAATTATTCTCACCCACAGCCTCAAACCCAGAATCTTCTCCCTTGGAAACGAGAAGAAAAACAAAAAAGCAAAACTGAACTGAGGGTAAGAAGAAGAGGTGAGTAGAGGAAGATGAAGGAAAGTAGATACACTGAGTAACTAAATTGAGTAAGTTAGTGTCATACAGAGAAAAGAAACAGTCACGGTAATTTCATACTTTTGACGAATCATTCCTGGAGCTAAACCTTGTGAGTTTTCTTGAAAACTGATGCAAAAATGATCACATTTAACAGCTTAACAAAAGCACAAACTTCCTCAGCGCTCAAGCCATAACCTGCTTAATGAAATGTGAAAACTGAGCCTCAAAGCACGCTGCCTCTTTATGGTATTTAATTTGCCTGAGGACACACAATTTGCAAACACTGCGTTTTCCTTTAAGCCACAGAAAGTGCCTCCCTCTTATTAAACTTTCAATATAGATTTAACTAATCACTTTGCTTGTTCAGGATCAAGTACAGTTTCTATGTTTTACTAAATGAGCCATAACCTACAAAAGTGAGTGGAATCAGCAGAGTAGATGCTGCAGTACCAGCACTGCATTTTTCTGCTAGTATTAAATAACGCTGCACACTTGCTTATTGAGTTGACTAACTAGCTGCTTGTAAAGGCTTGTTTGTCAGTTTGGAGTGCAGCACTTGACCTGCAGAACTTTACACACTGTTTTTGCAGTGGTCTAATTTCACTGAGTAGGACTGACTGTGGGCACATGGGGAAACCTGTCAGGGAAGCTCCACATGCTCGTGCATGTGTCCATGCATGTCTTTACTGTTGCGTACATATATTGGTCAAAAGTCATCTTTTGTCTGTGCGTATGTTATTGTGTGAGAATATGCCTGCACACATGTGTGTAAAGAAAGTGAGTTCCGCTGCAGAGCACTCTGGGAACTAGAGGGGTCTTTCTAACACAAACACACAGAGGCACGGACCCACTGACGCACTAATACGGGTGCAGTGGGGTTAAAACAACAGCCGAGTGAATGGACACGAGAAAATAGCCTGCAAAGCCCCATCGAGTCCAACTCTCAGAGCCCAAAACACACTGTTTACTACAGCATGAAGAGCAGACACCTCGCTGTGGCTCAGATTTCACAGCCACAGACTATTTCTAACCCTGCTTTGACTCATACTATGTGGACACAGGAGAAAAATGTGCTTGCTAATGCATTTTTTATAAATTTGATCTACTTTTAATAATTATTTGAATGTGGGTTTGTTGTTTAAGACAATATAAATGTCAAACTTTTCATAAACTCACAGCACAGGAGATGCAAATGAAATTGCAGGCCTTTCTGTGACTGACACATGACCTGAAATCAAGAGTCGCCATGTTTCAAGCCAAAATGCAATGTAGTTGAAATCAGTTTTACTGGCCCTTAAGAAGGATTTTACTGATCAAAGCTCAAATTAACGCTTTTATTGACCATTCGATGAGCAAACATCTTCAACAATTAAAAAAGAAAGTACAAAAATAAATAAATACAGTGAGAACGGTTACAGCTAAAGGTGTTTCTGTAGATAAACTGAAAATAAGAGTGCATGTAAATGAGAATAACATCATCCGACCTCTCATCTTTAAGTTCTTCAGTGTACAGTCAGTAAGCAGGAAGTTTCATAATACACAATGTTCATAATGATAAGTGATGTTGTATTAGATCTTAAAAATGTAAGATTGTGAAGATTATTTGACCTCTTGGGAGTGTTGTAAAAAAAAATCTGTACACAAGATTAAATTACTTATTAAAATTGACATTTTTTTCAGTGTGTAATGTGTGACTTCAATCAAGCCCAGTGGATCCAGGTTGTGGCTACGCTAAGAGGCTTTGAGGACATCTGAATCCCTGCTACTCGCTTGCATATCACTCCTGCTGGAAGGCCTAAAGAGGAAATGCTAAAACTGCAGCGTATTCTGTAGATAAAGATGGCGGCGTATTCGCCTCTGGGGAAGAAAGACATGAAGACTTGAAAGAAGTGAAACCAGCTTCTTTAAGTATAAGTTGTGCTCATTTTAAATGTGAAAATTGGTTAAACTAATGCTCCTCTTTTTATCTTATGCAAATGACCTCAAATGACTTGAGCAGCTGGCTGTTACAGAGCTATCAGCAACACGACCGCTGCTATTTTGAAAGGCTAGTGGGAAATTTACAAGTCCTTCATTAGCAATAGGATAATTGTTATTTTTACAAATATATAAATAAAAAAATATACAATAACTCATTGAAATTGCTTCATTTTTCCAATATTTCTCTGTAAAATGACATGTTCCTGAGGACTTTACTTGACAACTTACGCTCCCACACTCTTGTGATATAAACTGATATGAAAGAGCTGTCAAAAATTACCGTATGTGTGACAGTTTTAGACATAAGCTGATGCTTTGATCCCGGTCCAGCTAGAAAATGGAAGTGGATAAAGCTCCAGTGAAGTCACAGGGATCAAGCAATTCATTGACTTGATCTGTGTCTCAGTAATTTGGCCACTTGACCGCTGTGACTCTGGTCACACGTTCATCGCAATGACTTTGACCCCATGAGCGTTGATGTAGGTGAGGAGGACGCTGGCCCGCCTCTCGATCACATCGATCAGCTTGTCGATGCCTTGCCGGCCGCCCTGGCTCTCCCAGTATGTCTGGTCCAGGAAGAGAGACTGGAGGAGCTTTTCCCTCAGCCTCCTGCTCTTCAGCACCGACACGGCCTGCTCTGGAAGCCTAGAAGGACAGAAAGTGAAGACGAGGTACAATCAAAATCGAGTTTTAGCTTCAGGTACAAGCTGCTCTTGGCCGGGAGCAGAAGTAATCCAATTGGTTCTCACTGTGCAAAGCCATAGAAGCCTGTTTTTATAGCACATCAGCAGCAAACCTGCCAAAAAAAAGAAACAGCTGGAATCAAATTTGTCTTTGCTGCAACTTTATCTTGGTTGTTTCTTTAATGTATGTTACAATATCAAGAGGGCAACAGCAACAACAAATGCAGTGAAAGAACATGGAAAAAAGCTCATTTCTGAGTGCGTACAAGTAACATAATAACTTCAAAGTACATTTTTCTCCTTCTTCCTCCCTCTATGGTGTGTGTAGGTGCACAGCTATGCAATAAGAGATCAAGGAAGGAGTTTCGTATTCTACACTGCACTGATTGCTTCTGAGGACACTCATATGACATGAAGGTGTTTCTCATGTTTCCGGCACAAGAAGGCCGACGGAGAGCTTGTACTTTTCTGACAGTTTAACAGCATACAGGTGGGTGAAAGCTGCGCTCATACAAAGGAAACATGAGCAGAGATGATAAAGCAGATATCATGTAAAGCTGTCTGCAGCCTTTGCTTTAGAGTTGCTCTTTTTGTTTTTGAATGTGGTTTGTGTTTTCAATGGGAAATAGATAAATCAGCTTGGCTGGTAGCCGGCTGTGAACGAACAAAACTAAAAGCGCCATTTGCTGCTTGACTCAGCGATACTGTGTTGTGGCTCGCCTCCGTGTCTTTCGAGTGGATTTCAGGACTGCCTGCAGAGGAGTTCAGCCTCAGAGAAATGTTTGTATGACAAAAACAACGAACCACATGAGAGAAAGGTGGGACACGAGCATGTGGACTTTGAAGACGACCAGCAATGAGCCACTGCTCGGTGGTTGTTGACTCGTTCAGGTTTTCAAGCAGCTCAGCTTTTCCAATAAACTGCGATCCGGCATGCTGCATATGTCAGTTCAGAATGTGCCCGGAATAAGACATCAAGTTTATGAAGCTTCAATAAAAGTCAAAGAACCCTCTCAGATCTGCACAGAATTCAACATAACATCAAAAAAAAATCAGGTATTCATGATGTCTTGTGGTCTCGCAGCCCGAGGTCGTCTGATAACGTCTGGATTTAGACTCGTGTTGCGTATATGTTTGATTTGAATGCCAAAATAGGAGCTACGGTTTTGATGAGCATCACAAGGATCCATGTGTGAGGAGGAGAGCACGCTTGCCAAACCGCAGTTTCTGTTCTGTGTCCAATGTGGTATGACTCGCTGATTTATTGATCAAAAGATAGATGACATGAAAGCGATGTCTGTGCCGTGCGGTTTGGAATTACAGATCCACACAGATCAGCGGAGAATAAACAAAAAGAAGACATGATCATGCCCCCCAGATTCACATCCAAAGCATGCATTTACTTTGTTGAACCAGCTCTAAATATTTACTGAAATTATGTTGTTTTTTCAACGTTTAAACTCTGCTTTAAAAAGATCACAGCAGGATTTGAAAGTTTAAAAACTGCATTTCATTCTTTGTGATAGCTGCTTCATACTCATGTTTGCAGATTATTGAGCGGAAAACTGTGAATTCAGAATTTCCTAACAAGCTCAGCAGAGATTCGAATCATCTTTGCACGCTGGAATTTTTCAACAATGTTGTTGGCCTCATCAGTGCTGAGATCCAGACTTACTCCTTGATCCCCTCCAGGAGCCTGAAGTCCAGGTTGTCCTCATTGCGGTCGAAGAAGCCCTTGTTGTTGGTGAAGACCAGGTGTCGGGGGTCGTGACCCCTGTGGATGATGTTTGCCAGCTGCATGCGGTCCGGGTTCCCACATTCGGAGTGGTGGCCGAGTTCCACGCACACATCCTCCTGCCTGGGCCTGAACCCACAGCAGCTCTGATCCAGGCGGTTGTGAATCTGGAAAAGGGAGTTCATATTTCTTCAGACGATAATTATAGCCGATGTGTCGAGAATACAATCAGGGTTGTGACTGTGGTTTACTCTCCATCTTATTTTTCAGAAATTTTCCATCCCTGGTTTTATTCTCATTCTGTCTTTTTTATGTGAAGCACTTCCTACATGCGACTTCTTTGTTGTTGCCTTTTATGTACGCACATAAAGTTTATTATCATTATTATTAATGCCTCCTTGGCGTGAGTACTGCTTGTATATTTGTTATCAACATCAATTACCAGACTGCTGAGTGACATGGCTGCAGAGGGGGCTTCCTTAAACCTACCAGGCAGCACTTCCTCTCACACACTGTAACTCCTGCTTCATCCAGAAGGACTAGCCATAATCCAGACTACAGCACCAAACATCCCTCCCTCTCTACATGCTAAACCATTTGACTGGCAGACTAAATACAACCAAAGATCTGAGATGAGATCAAATATCTGAGATGAGATGTCACTCAGAGGTTTCAGATGGGACTTTTGAAGCCAGAATTATGTCGGGTCGGGTCGATGAGCATCCATCACGGTGCGACAAGCTGAAATACCTCCAGGATACCTGTCAGTCAAGTCAAAGGGTACACGTCCGCAAGGCCTAATACTTCCAACAACAAAAAACTAAAACTTTTAACTCCTCCAAACCCAGCATCCATTGGAATGGGCTTCAAAAATTTAATTTAGACTCAGATGATGAAAATACAGCTTTAAAATTTGACTTTATTAACCAATAAATGTCAAGTTTCAACATATTAGCTGCCAGTTGACAAAGTAAGGCATTAACACTATAACTAACACTATAATTTTTTTCACAACATGTAAGTATTTCAGATTATAATTTCAAATTGATTTTAATTTTTCAAATTGATTTCCTAACGTTTTCTTTCAGGGCTGCCACATGCACAAGCTATTAAATTCCTCATGGATTAAAAACTTTCAGAAAGCGAGTGCTGGGATTTGGAGGATGAGGAGGAAAATCCCGCCAGAGATTAATTAATTTGGACATTAGGGAGACATTTTTCACAAAAAAGGAACAACTGTAATATAATAACGTGCATGAAAATGATGATTTTGCCTCATTTGCAAAGGATTTGTTAGGAAGAACTAAAGGAAAAAATCCCAAAGGTCTTTTAGGGAGGGATGTGTGGGAGCAATGATCATGGCTATTAGAGGGAACCAAGGAGCTCCACTATGGCTTCAGCCATGTTTGTTGTTACATGGGAAATACAAGAAAGTATCCTTCTATTATAGGAATAGCTGTGATTTGTATGTTATTCAGTAGAAAAGAAATCAGTGTAATATCTACATCAGTTTACTTTGACGAGGTGGTTTATGAGCCCTGTGGACTCTTAGCGGCACAATATGAATTCCTCATTCCTTATCTACATGTAAGAAACCTGACAAAGACGAATACTCAAAGCTGTGGCACTTTGCCTCAGTGACTGATTTAGTAAGATCCAAACTCTTTTTAAAGTATTCATTTTCCAATTCCTCCCTGCCTTAGCTGCTCCTTCATGATCAAGGGATGAACTAAAGCGTTCTCGGGGGATGTGTCCTCAATGCCAAAATCTGATCAGAGATCCAGGCTTCCCACACAGGAAACAACACAGCTATGCAGGACAATACCTCTGAGGATATTTAGCCTATTTTTTCTGCAGTAACAGCTGCTGGAACATATTGCTGATGTCAGACAAAAAAAAAGTCATCTGCAAAGCATTTTTGGAATTCAATGAAGCCCGAGGCTGTAAGTGCACAAAAGCAACCGAAGCGCAGAAAAGTTGCAGCCATGTTTGTTCATATTGAGAGAAATGTGGAATATATACAAATCTGCCTGTCACTATCATAGCAAGTGTTCATTTTCAGACTGCTTTTATTACCTGTAACAAGAAGTCAAACAGAGCCAGTTTACTCCACTCATAGTGATGCACTGTGGAGCAGCCGGAGTCTGGCTTTGGGATGGTGTTTTTATGCCAGCACCTCTGTTTCAGGGAGCTCTGGTACTCCCCCCATGTTAACCTCACGGTGGACCAGCCTGCAGCAAGGCCTTCTGGGTAGAGAGATGCATCCCATGACACCACTGGACAGGGCTGGCCATCTAAAGAGGGAGGATAAAGGGATTATATGGTCAGGTTTCAGCAACTGTTGAGTCTCAGTGAGTTTTTTAACCTATTTTTATCCAGGAAAATCTTACAGGGCAATGCATGGACTTCATCAGTGGTGCTCTCTTTGGTATTCATTCAGTGTCCCTCAATGAAATGGGCAGATAAAGACAGGAGGGACAAAGTCCAGATATTGCAAATGGTGAGCAGTGAAGTGTATGAAGGAGCTCCAGAAGTTGTTGCAACATTTTCTCTGGTACAAGTTGGAAAAGGGCTGAGAATTGTGGCTTTCACAACATAAGGACCAAAACTAGACTAACATGCTGCTCATGGTGCTCAGTTCATAATTATTTTATATCCATATTTTATCAGAGTTCGATGAAACCACCAACAAATCAGACTGTCAGAAACATGATGCTGTGTTATCTCAGGCAAAGTTGAAAAAGCAATGTGTTTTTTTTCCTTTGCAGATGTGAGTCATAGATGGAATAATGGTGATGTGGGGATGGAGGGGAAGTGGAGTCACCTGCTCTGTATTGGCTCCTTATCTGCTACAGTAGTTACACCCTTTGGAGAAGCTCATTACAGAGTGTGCTGACGCTTTCTCTGGGGTTTAAACAAAGTGCAAGTTTGACATTACACCTCTAAATATCTCACAGTGACAGTGACACAGTGAATCATAGTACATTTTATCACACTATTTTAGGACATTTAAGACATAGCACAGCTTTTGAACTGTAATCCAGTCACTTGCATTTGAGAAGAAGAGTCCCCCCATGACACTAAACAGGTCAGGTCTATTAAGTGAGGATTCCCTCAGTCTCTTCTGACTACTTTTTATTTCAGTAGTATTTTGCCATGGAAACCTCATAAAAGCCACCTCCACCTCCCTCTGTCTCTCCCTCATGCCTTCATGCTCAGTGATAATCATCAACAGTGCAACATTAGCTTAGTTTAAAAGCACTCCATATTGAGTTTTACCCAGCGTGTCTGTTGACTTACCGTGTAAAAAGCCGAACTTTCTGCTGACAGCTGGTAATGTCCTATTGAGTCCCAGCACCCTGTCCAGGTGAAAGGCGAAGACCTCGGAGGTGTCCACGGGGCTGCTGATTACTCCGCACTGCCCCCCACACACATTGCTCAGTTTTGTATGTTTCAGGTTGGTCCCTGAACCGCTTGTTTCGCCCTCAAATATCAGAAGCGATGGAGAGTCTCCGTGAGAAACTTCTTTGACGCGCACAACTTTGGCATCCGCAAGAAAGCGCATGGCTTTCACGTCCTGTTGGCTGAACCATGGCGGTGCCTTCTGGCTGTAAATTCGGATAGAGCTAATGTGAGAGTCAGTTTGTGCATCTGTATGAGATTTACGGATTATATCCAATGATTTATAATCAACATCCCCGGTTTCTCCCAATGAGGACTTGCGTGCAACGTTGCGCTTGATTTGGCCCGCGTCTCGTTCCAACGTGCCAAGTTTGTTCTGCGTAAAAGCTGAATTAACGGACTTAGTCCTTCTCACTTTTCTCCTCAGTTTTGGTCTGATTGTACCCCGAATGTTTGCGGGTTTCAGGCGCTTGGACTTAAGCGTTATGTACACCACGTTGGATCGTGTCGGGACCACAGCGCGCGCACCGGTCTGCAAATCCACAGAATCTGGCAGCGCATCATTAATATCCAAATTATACAATCCACGGGTGTGTCGGTACTTGTCTCTATCAGTCCTTCTGTTCCGGTGCTGCTGAGAGTATCCAATTTGTGAAACCACAAAAAACAAATAGACAACACACGCGCTCGCAATTATCAGACTCCTTTTGGAAAGAGGGCACCTCCGAAAGCTGCTGGTCAGTTTTAGAAAAGGGAAGCACAGCCAGTGAAAGCGAGACTTCCCCATTAGAACTTATGGTAGTTTCATGGTTGACTGTCTTTTCGCCCCAAACTCAAAGCAGGAGGAGCGCTCAACTTCCGAAACTCATTTTGGAAAGGAGGATTTCTGGTCATACAGAGCGCGGAGACAACCGCGCAGGGGATGGACTGGCTGGGAAACCACCCTTTAACATGAGGCGACTTGATCTTTCACAGTGTGTGTGTGTGTGTGTGTGTGTGTGTGTGTGTGTGTGTGTGTGTGTGTGAGAGAGAGAGAGAGAGAGAGAGAGAGAGAGAGATTTCCTTCTTCTTTCAGATATAGCTACGATCCTATTTACTAAAATGCATAATAAGCACTGACACCACCCACCCCGCACCAGCCTGCTTATTCGGACAAAGCTTTGAATTTCAGTTTATTTGACTTTTTAAAATGTTCTGCAGATGCACCTACGTTCTAAAGAAGTCATGTAAAGTTGTTCCATTATATTCTGAATGGCCACCCTCCCAGTTAGAGGTTAGAGGCTAGAGGTGAAGGTGAGGAATTACGCATGTAAACTGAATTACAAAGAATATTTGATGCATTATGGATGCGTCTTAGGCGACACCTGCTGGTCCATTTCCTTCATTCCTAATTGGCTGCGCGCAAGCAGTTGAGATGGTGGAGAGGACAGGATAGAAATGTGTGAAGGGAAACTTTTAAAACAAATGTCTCCTCGTGTGGTAGGGAAATGCAGCCTGGGCGCTGCAGCTCATATCCAGGATTTCCTGATCTGAGTAAAAACAGGTTTAAATATAGAACTATTGTGCTGAGGCCTATAAAGACTGATGTCCAGATAAGTGCTGTCCTCTTCACCATACCAGGCGAATGAGTGAGCAACCATGTTGGGACCATTTGTTTATTTATTCGTGTGTGTTGCTTAATTTTAGTAATTCTGTACATAAAGGCCACACATGTGAGAGTAACCTGTAATTTATTTTCATTCATTCATTCATTCATCTTCTATACCCCTTGTATCCCTTTCGGGGTTGGGGGGGGCTGGAGCCTATCCCAGCTGTAATTTATTTAGGAGATTGAAAATAACTTCAGATCACAGATTATTTCAGACATCAGGCATGATGGATGCCTTCAAACTGAAGTGTTTTCTGCCTGTTCTACTGTATTTGCGTCACTGTCATGTCTCACTGCAGCACACAGATTGAATGATTAGATAATTGGCAGCACCTGGCTGAGTGTCAGCTCTCACCACTGCAGACACTCCGGGCCTGTAGCAGTTTTTAATGTGGACTGGCTATATCGTAAAAAATAAATATTTAGTTTTAACATGCTTGAAGCAAAATACCCACCTTTGCTGTTCTTTGTCACTACATTATTGATGGTGAGCTGTCAAAGCAGTGAACATGCTGCTGAACAAGGTACAGAGGCTGTAATTGGTCTGTGATGATGAATGCGAGGAAGCCTGAGGCTGCTGTGTTGTCTGAAATCAACCATCATGAATGTTTGTTTGCTCTAAAAAATCTTCCAGGTGCCAAATTTGGTGAAAATGCTGCCCCCGACAGGCTGGAAACATTTAATTTCACCTATAACTCAACCAATATGACTCATTTTGCTTATGGTATTGCTGCAAATGTGTTTTCTGTGCTGTTGTATGGAAGCAACTTTGTTCCTCTCAAAAGATTTGAGACAGGAGATGGTAAGCACACAGCACGTTCAAGAAATAATATTTAACCTTGCTTTAAGAGTTATCTCGTGCTGTTAAAACGTTTGTTTGAGAATGTGCCTGTGTTGTGTTTACAGGTATGTTTTTTCAGTGGGTAACCTGTACAGCGATATGGCTTGTATCCATGATTGGAGACATGATGCTTCAGTCGCCCAAATTCTACCCTTTTGCGATGCTTGGAGGTGTCATCTGGGCTACAGGTATCGTCTCATGAGAGCTTCAATCTCAAATCATTCCTCATGTGGTTAGGCGCAGTTTGGCCTCACAGGATCAAGCCTCCTGCAAGCCTCCAGTTGGACGCTGGGATGTGAAAGATGAGACCAACTTTGCCTTATTTTGGCTTAAAATTAACATACTTTGTGTTTTCTGTTGTGCCGGAATTGATACAACATGTGTGGCGCTGTATGTCTCTGTAGCTGACCTTTAAACACTGGTGACAATTTAACATTCAGAAAATATCCAAATTATGTTTTGAAAGTGGAGAATGTGCACATTTAACTCCAGTGGGCGCAGAACAAAAGCAGCACACAAAGGAAAAGACATAGTTTTGTGAGGCAACGTTTTAATAATCAGTATCTTTGTCAGGCAAACATCCTGAATATAGAGTAAGAGCTTCATGATTAGAAGATCACAGGCTGTCACAGGATCTTTCTATTGTGGGATGACACCACACTCCAATTACTATTTTCTTTTTTAGTACACTGTACTACCGTGCATAAATCTTTGCATTTAGAGCCGACTGACTGCAGGGAAAACTCAAATTATGTGGATGACTGATTCATCCCAGTCTTGTGTGGGTGGATGTGTATTACTCATGTTGTGGGGACATGAATCTGTTTACACAGTCACATTGTGCATATTCTTTTTCCTAATGGGGACAAAATCAAGTCCCCATACTGAAAATCATTCATTTTTAGAGTGAAACTTGACTTATGATTGTGGTAATTGTCCAAGAAATTAATATACATAGATGCAATGTCCCCAAAAGTGTGTGTGTGTGTGTTTTAATAGACAAAACTAAGTGTGTATTGCTTCCATACTGTATCAAAACTTGAATAACACTGTGGACATTTTGAGCACACCGGCTCTCTCTCACAAAACAAATGCAAAGAGATGCTTTCCATGAAGCTGGTGTGACATTCGCATGTAATGTGCCTGTAAAACATTGAACTCTCTCTCAGTTTGTAATGGGTAAAACCTTTTACACTGCAGACTTTGTCACTGCCGACTGCCGACAGCTTCTCCAGCTTCACTTAGAGGGTAAAACAC
This sequence comes from Chaetodon trifasciatus, assembly GCA_037975065.1. Classification (NCBI taxonomy): domain Eukaryota; kingdom Metazoa; phylum Chordata; class Actinopteri; order Chaetodontiformes; family Chaetodontidae; genus Chaetodon; species Chaetodon trifasciatus. The sequence goes on along the minus strand of JBBMOE010000036.1, from coordinate 4,772,722 downwards.
ACGGGACGATCGTGCTATGATATGCATGTTGCTAACTTTCTCTCTCATGTCCTTTACAGGCAACATTGCAGTTGTTCCCATTGTTAAAGTGATTGGCCTCGGTCTTGGGAGTTTAATTTGGGGGTCCACTAGTTTGTTGATGGGCTGGGCCTCTTCCAGGTGAGCCAGATTCATGTATGTTCTTCCACCCAGATGTGTGAGTTTTATAGATGAAGCTAACTTTCTGGGACCTTTTTAAGCGAGTGAGGGCAGGTGCTCTGTGTATCGGTTTTTCACAGATTTGGCTGGTTCGGGATTACTGCGCAGGATGTTTCCAGGCCGATATTAAATTATTGTGGAGCCGGGTTGTGTCTGCTCAGGTAAAGTGTAAATGTGAAAGTAGTTTTATACTGTAGCTGCTATAAGAACAAAAACATGGATATTGAAGCTTTCTGCTGTCATTTTGAGCTTTGTTTTGGATGGCAAACGTGCCTTTTGTGTTTGTTCCAGTGGCCTGATCTTTTTCTTTGTGAGAACAGACGTGGAACTGCATCCTAACTCGGAGGCAATGCCATTGCTTATTGACAGAGTGAGTACATTGATTGGATGTTTTATTTTTGTCACCTCCTTTCAAGAAGTCATTTGACGTCAGCGCCAAAAGCAAATTCAAGTTTGCCGATAATCTCTCAAGGAGAATCTGAAGGACAATCAATTCTAGCCTCTTGGTTTCTCAGAGCGAGTTGTGATGACTTTATTTTGTGCTCTGATGGCGTCATTGTTTTGAAAGGCAACACGACTCTGTATCAGGATGCTGTTCCTTTCTGCAGAGAACAAATTCAGACAGCTATGGACCAAGATCAGAGTTCTGGATAGACGTCATCGGACCAAAGACCAGGCGGTTCATGTGAGCTCAACTCATTAGCAGCCTGTGAGCTGTGTACACAAATATTGTACTGAAAGAACAGACAAAGGGAGGTTTATGATAGATTCGGATTAAATTATCAATAGAAATGCTCCACCAAAACAATTTTAAATGTCACCAGAGGCCTAAGTTATTTAGTCTGCAGCTGCTGGCCATCTTGGTTTTGAATGTAACGTGATTTGTGTCTTAGAAAGTGTTTCTGACAGAAACCTTTCTGTTAATCATGACTTCATAAACCCTTTCATCCGACTGAGAAAATTGTCTGCAGCAGCAGCAAAATAATGCAATAAGGAGGGGAACTGCTGGCTCTTTGATGTTGGTGATCTACTTAAAAAGTGCAAGCGAGTACAGCATCAGTATCGTAAGCAATGCACGGTACCTACTTTTACATTGTTTGCTTAAATTGAAATGTTGAATAGGTCTACACATCCCAGTGTTGCCATGCACATTCAACCCTGAGAATCCATTCTCATCAACCTTGCAATGGTTGAATCAGTTTTCCAAATTCCACAATATGCCAGTGGAGATTTAGAATCCATCCATCGTGCAGTTTCTCAGCCCCTCCTCTTTACAGCGGCTGCCTGCTCGCTGTGCTGTCGGGCCTGATGTACGGATCCTCCTTTGTGCCCATCCTCTACATTAAGGGCCATTCGTCGTGCCGTGACAGCATGTTCCATGGAGCCAGTGTCTATGGTATGGTTCCAGTATTTGATAACTGCCATCATATCATCGTGGTCCTTACTCAAAGTCAAACATTAAAACATCCTCTCAGGTTTGAGACTGCACCACACTGTCCTCCAGAGAATATCCAGCCCCCCGTTCAAAGAATTGTTTGACAATAAAATGTCTTGCTGCTCTTTTATTTCACTTTAGCTCAAACTTTGATATTAATCGTATTGACTGAACTCTTAAAGCCAAAGAATGAAGTTTGATTTCAGCGCCGGATGTAAAGCTTACAACTGTCGTTTGAACGTCTTCACAGACCTGGACTATGTTTACGCGCAGTCCTGTGGCATCTTTGTCGCAAGCACAGTGTACTTTGCCATCTACTGTGCTGCCATGAATAACAGGCCCAGGGTCTACTCCAGAGCCATCCTACCAGGTAACGCACAGTTTATCCAACAGAGGTTTGTATGATTAGTTGACACTACTTCACAACAAGTTATCATTTCAGTAGATGCACATGCTCAAGAGAAATGCCAAGACATAAGATCGATGCAAAAATGTCCCTTTTACAAAGAGCCATCTTGGCTTGACACACGTGATGACCGGTAATAAGTCTAATTCTATATAAAAATACAGAAATTCTCAATGTTCTCACTGAAAAGTGGGATTTATTTGCAGACAGAAATGACCTGATCAATTTTAGCCAGTGACGATCAAAGAAACGCTGTCAAAATGCTTTTTATTTGACACAATCTGGATATTTTCACCCCTTTAGGCAACTGAAAATCATTTAAATGAAACCGTTTAAAAAGGAAATCTGCTCAGTCTATAACTTGTAATGAGGGGAAGCCAGACAAGTCGTCACTTTAAAGCAAAAATGGTTGGGAACCACAACAACATGCTGCTGCCTCAGAACTGGCATCTGGTCGTATCACCATGCTCAGCTCAGAGGGTGAGTCTAAAAACTTGGGTCCTGGCAACAGTCTGACACCATTTTCCACCAGCTGATTTATTTCTGGGAACCACCAGGCTGTCGTGCACAAGGGGCCACCAGTGTCTAACAATAGCTCCAGTTTGACTCCAGACATGAATCAAGACGAGACGGGAAGAATCAGAGGAAACGCAGAAGCTTCCTTTGCCAAGCTGCATGTGCAAACACATCCACTCAGAGGATGGTTGGATGTGTTGATTCAGGCAGAACCGCTGGAGGGCAAACATGTCCACTCCAGCCCAAAACCTGGCATGCAGTGTGGGCTTGTGAGTTTAGATCTGCCATTTGGTTTACAGCTCAGTGGGTGGGCTGCAGAGTGGACCTTAATTTCAAGGCACCACAGGCGGCTTGAGCCCCATGTCCACATGTTTACATTTACTGAAAATTAAAATGAGGGACATGACTGTGTCTGGGAGCCACTCTTCAATTTGTGACCTAGTTACCAACTCCTGTAGTTCTGTCATTTGTGTGCATGTACAACTGAAAAGAAACCTACATGTAGTTCCTGGCGCCTCTTCTCATCATGTATCTACTTGAATGTACCTTCTGAACTGTACTTGCTTGCCTGTTGTGTGTTTGACCCTAGGTCAACTCTGTTCCTCAGGTCTATTGTCTGGATTGATGTGGACATTAGCCACGTACTGCTGGTTCCTGGCCAATAACTACCTGAGTGCAGTCGTGACCTTTCCTATTGTCAGTGCAGTAAGTACATGATGTCCTGACAGCTGAGGGGGCTGGTCAGTGGAAATGAATACTGTCTGTTGGTCTGACAGGAGAAGTCAACCCTGACTTTGGCGTATACTCAATTGAAAACAGCACAAACACAATAGATTTAATGTTTGACCTCATCAGCTTCTTTGATTTTTGTACTTTTCTTCTCATTCTGAATTTGATAGCGGCAACATGTTTCAAAAAAGTTGGGACAGGAGAAACAAAAGACTGAGAAAGTTGTGGAATGTTCCAAACAGCTGTTTTTGGTGGTAAATAGGTTCATTGGTAAAAGGTGATAGTATCGTGATTGGGTATGAAAGCAGTGTCCTGCAAAAGATACTACTACATGGGCTCTGCAGCACTGAAACCATTGTCAGGAAACACATTTCATCTGCATGTGATCACATTCTGTTTATATTTACCTTTTACACATCGCCCCAACTTTTTAGGAATCAGGGTTGATAGAAACACTCAATATCAAATCTGTGTTTTTCAGAAGTTTCAGTGATGTTTCATATGTGTCAACATCCTTGTGTAGTCTGATGAAAGACACTAGAGACGCTCAGATGTGCAGACCTTCCCATGCATGATTTATCAGTTGAGATTTTTTTTTTTTTTTCTTTGAGGTGGTGACGCAACAGGAAAGCTTATGGAGGGACCAGGATGAAAAAAGTTAATTCTCAGAGGAGCATGACTGATCCTTAAAGGCTTTCTGCACATTATATTTTTGATGTGATGGTAGTGCAGCAAAAATGTCAAAATGAGCAAAAAAAAAAAAAAAAAAATGCATTAAGGTTCATAGTCGGGGTACCATTAGCCATTAGTTCTCAGGATAAAAGCTTTCATGGAGAAAAACTCTGGTCAAGTGGAAGGGTGACAGGGATCAGCAAAAATCATCCATCGTTACGGCATTCTCTGGGTCCCACATTGATTCATTTTTGGCTCTTAGTCGTTACTTACCGGTTTTTAAAAAAAGAAAGAAAGGTATTACAGTGAAGTAATGTGCATGTTTTTTAAAATCTGTTCTCACCAGACCTTCAAGGCTTGTCAAAGTGGAAACAGATTGAAAGTAAATGATTTGAATTGTTGGTTTGTGCTCACAAAATAGTTTGTTTGCTTCTTCTCTGCAGGGATACGGTCTGGTTGCAGCACTGTGGGGGTCCGTAGTGTTCAAAGAGATTAAGGTAATGATCGCAACACTGATCATGATCAATACAGCTCCTAATACGTGTTTACCAAGGAGAAGTTAGACATGATCCAAATGCTGATTCGCTCACCAGTAGACGGCATTTTCTTGGAAATTTTCAATGTTTTTTTGAAGCTTTGATGATGAAACTCCTCTACAAAAGAAGTCCATTTTGAGTAGAGGTGATGTTAAAGGCCTGTTTTTTCCCTCAGGGTTTAACCAACTGCTTCATCTTCTTCGTGGCCTCCTGTGTTGTGCTGACCGGCTCCTTGCTGACCGCCATCTCAAAGCTCTAATACTCAATTCAATATCTAGTGATTGTTAGATTCTCATATTATATATATAAACACATATTTACTCCAGTTTTCCTACTGACTTAAAGAATATCCTTGGTTTTATGAAACTCATTGAAATAAACCAAAATGCATGCCGGTTGAGCTGAATATAAAGTGTTCTCTGTTAAGAGTTGGTCATGTCATTTTGAGCCAGCAGGGTTTATACTCTGAGCAAACATTTGGTGGCAGTGTCCCACAGGATCGGCCCTCATGCTGTCTGGTTGGTTCAAAGAAGAAGTTTTTGCTGTTGAACCTTGTATTTGCTGCTGTAAATGCAATTTGTCACCTGTGTTTTGTTCAGTTGCTGCTTGCAGAATGCCCATAAAACATGTTTAACACATCCCTCACAAGCTGTCATACTTAAATGCTGCACCTAACTCTTATTTGGGTGTCACTGTTCTGTTTGTCAAAATACATGACTTTTAATAGTTTTCACACATCCTGCTACCAAAATCTTCAGAAATCTGGCATGCAAAATTTCTATTTCTCATCATTGTTGGTATTTTCTCTCAGTTCATGGCTACATGCCAGTCTTCTCCCCGCACAGATCAGTTTGTGTGCTCTGAAGGATTTGGACGGTGCACATGGGAGAACATCGATGACAGCACAAGGCTGGGCAGACGTGTCATTTCTGAATGAATATTCTGGGTTTACTGAATCACGTAGGAGGTGGAGGACGCTGTGCTAATGAGGTTATGATATGTTACACAACCGGTCAATTAAAACTGAGTAAATATTTCAAACAAAAATTAATGAGCTGCTTAATGCTAACCTGATGGTGTGTCCTGGTTTGCCAACAGTAAGAGGAACATTTAAAAAATAGTACTTAATTAAAATGTTTGTTACAACACTCTGCAAACCTGAGCTTACGCTTTAGTCTCGACAGACCGAAGCAGACATGAATTATTAAGAGGTGGCAGATCTTTATCACTGGTCTGATTTGCACTGTGTAACCCAGCTTCATTTCTAATTTATTGCAGCTAATGCAACACAAAGGTCAGGTTTATTTAATTGGATAGAAAATTGAAGCTATACTCTGTGGAATGTGGAAATTTCAGATGTTAGTGCTGCTGGTGGTAGCCTACAGGAGGACAACGTGATGCAAAGACCTGCACAGTTTAGTGTAAGAATTGGCCTTTTTCTTTTTCAAAGGAAAGGCCAAGCTATTGTATATTTACTCTCAGCAACCTGGTGACTTAGCTGTGTTAAACTGTGTTTTTTTTAGGGTTAGAATGTCGCAATTTAGGGATAACAATCCAACTTTCAAGGAATATAGAAATGTTTTGTGAAAAGTCGGTGATATTTTTTTATAAAAAGTGTGAAGAAAATAGTTTTTTCAGCGCCATGCCTGCAGATTCCTCCAGCATTTCTGAGGAAGTGCCCTTTTTATATATTTTTTGGCATTTATGCTTCAGTGGACCGGTCACATTGACAAGAGACATAATAGAAATGAGGGATGACACAGTTCCTCTGGATAAGACAGGTTTTTACCGTAGGAGATGACATTTGGCAGGAACATTTTATCCAAACATAAAGCCTTTGCTTATCTTTGTTATTTTTAAAATTTCATTCAATTTAGACCTGTTGCACCACAGCAGCAGATAAAAATCTCACAAAAATGTCCCTGTAGCTGGCTCATCTGAAAGCTCACAATTTAAGTTAAATGCCTGGAAAGAGGACTTGCAGAGTGAAATTTCAGATGAAGACTGGAAAATAGCCTGTGCTGATGCACAGTCTAAATCCATTAATACACGCCTAAAACTAAGACAATATAAATGGTTAATGTGGACATACATGACACCGGTGGAGTTAAATCGATACAACAAAAACATACCAGACATATGCACAAAGTGTATGGAACACAGAGGGACACTGTTTCATTGTATTTGGCAATGCACAAATATCCAAAAGTTTTGGGAAGAGGTAAGAGTCATAATAGAGGAGATAATTTCAAAACAAATTTTACTGGATCCTAAGCTTTTTCTGTTGGGTTTATGTCCAGAGGCACAAACTTATAGTAAAAACGAACAAGCATTTATAGACCTCAGCTTGCTGTACGCCAAAAAATGTATTGCACAGTTATGGAAAAATATTCACAGACCAAATACAGCTCAATGGGTGAGACAGAGACTGTATATCATGCTGTTAAAATGTTAATCAAAATATTGTGGAAGAAGAAAATGTCCCTGTAGATGGTGTGACCAGGCCCAGAGAGTACTGCTAGATATATGATGGACAGATAAGGTAAGAAAATAAAATCCAGTGCTCCATTTGTTTGGCTCCAGTGTGGCTCCAGTAGAGATTTCAGTCCTGGTTTATTTGGTGACGTATGTAGTTAATGGTGGTAACAGCAAATGCAATTTAATACACTCACAGAATTCTGGGGGCAGCAAAACAAACTACTGTCATATTAATAAAGAAATCAGACAATAATTGACCTTTTCCCATCAGTCTTCTTGAACCGTGTGTGTGCGTGCAAGTGCTACTGGCTTTTGAGAAATAGAGGTTTGAACACACTGAAGTAGAAGGTTTTTACAAGGTTTTACATAAATATGTATATTAATGAAATCAAAATGTTGTCCTTCTTTATTCATATTTAAGGTACATGTACCTAAATTCTGACTATGTATATTGAAGCCATTTACTTTATTTATCCCTATTAGCACTGAAATTCATAATTGTAGGTGTCTGGAAGTTTAAGGTTGTATATCATTGTGTTCAGAATTTCACTGGCTATTTGAAGCGTCAACCATCTACAAAATCTGTTGCAATTGGCTTGATATTAACACCAAAGAAGATAAGGCGGCCCTTCAGTTGAACTCAGACTTTTATTGGCTTCTCTGGTTGCTAGACTTTAAATGGCAGGTTGTGATTGGTCGAGTGAGGTTTCATTTGAAACCTGAGACTCCACAGAATAAGTGGAAACAAGATGGCGCCCGTCTGTTTATATATATTTCCAGAAGACAAAAGGAAGTGCTAATTTGAAAGGAGAAAACATCTTCACGTGGATCATTTTCACTTTTTGGACTAAATATTTCTACTGCAGTGGATCATGTGGACCTTTGTGGATGTTCCCAGTGTTATCAATCTGTGGATCATTAAGAGACATAATTGGTGAGTTGCCTAAATTCTAAAAATGGTAGTTTTGCTGTCAGTGTTTCTTGTGCCTCTGCTTGTGATTGTATCCTGAAATGGTTCACGTACATTGTCCAGTATGAGTATTAATGTGAACGTAGCGTTTGTGCCAATACACGGGAAGAACATGAACACTTTATTCAACTTACTCAACTATTTATTCTTTATTCTCAGTTTAGCTGGAACCAATGCAAACACAGCGACTACAACAGTGAAACTCGACAGACAGACGCTCAGTCAGACAGCTGTCTTCTTCACACTCGAAACTGCTCTGGCAATCAAACACTAACTGAAAGCAACAGCCTCCTTAACTGCACTTTGTTTTTAACACACACGATGATGTGAGCTGACGTGTTCAGGGATGCACAGCGCCTTGTTAGGAAAAGTCCTCGCAGACAAGGACCAAAGTCTGAGCTGTTATCTTCAGTCCTGTTCATTAAAATTAATCCAGAATCCAAATGAAGCCATTAAGAGACTCTGAGACTCTTGTGTAATTCGTTGCTAAACATACTTAATCCTCAGAATTGACCGGCCGACTCGACCACCCTCAACGGTTGCAGTGACATAACTGAAATCTGCAAGAGAAGTGAAAGTGCAAGATATGAAGTGGGAAATCGGACTTCACTTCTTGATAAGACACTTTTTAACAGCCAACTTGAACCCTGTGTCCTCCCTACACTACACTACACCACAATCGATGATCAATGTGTTCTAGGATAGTGAATTTAATACATGGTCATCGTGTTTGACAGCTGATGGCTTACTGCGCACAAGCAGCTTGCAAAGTGCATTCAACTTTAAAAGCCAAATTCTGCTCCTCCTGTGGAGAGCGAGGCATGAAATTGAAACAGGCTGTCGCTAAAACTGGAGCAGTATTTGTCATGCTCTGTGACTTTTTGGTGAAGAGCTTTAGGTTGAAAAGACAATTTCCCATAATGGTGTTATGCTCTAAAACAGGATTACCACACCGAGGGAATCCTATCCCCTTTCTCATGTAAATTTCGGATGCAGCTAAATGCTTGTTTAGCTGTCAGCTTGTTAAGGTGCCTTCATTTCCACTCATACAATTAAGAGTTCGCAGTGCATGTAGGCATGATGCAATGAGGACAAGATGTTTGTAAATTAGCCGGAAACAGGAAAACTCTTGGTGGAAAGTAATGAAATCTTCTGAGCAGCACCTCATTAATTAACACGTTCCAGCTTGTTTGTTTAATCTGCACAAAAACCAAAGTATGAAAAACAACAAGTTGTGATTTTGTCGGGGGTTATGTGACAGATGGTGTTTTTTGGCAGAGCGCCGTAACCTCCTAACCTGATGTGCCAGATGGTTTGTTACACAGAACCATCTGGGAAGTCATCCATGGACACTGTTTGGAAAAGGGCAGGCGCTTTCAAAAAAAATACTCGGCGGGTGATTGGATGAACCATCTGTCACTTCAACCAATCAGAAAAATGACTCCTGCTGAAGTTATTTGGGAGAAGAGTGGAAAACATCTTCTCCATGGAGAAAGGCCTCCAGTGTCGTTCTTTGCTCTTCTTCCAATGAAGAAATACTCTCTTGTTCTGATACAACTGATGCTGCAGCAGCATCTATGCTAACCTCTTTAGGAGCCGCCATTGTTGTTTTCCAAAGAACAGTAACTTCTCAGACTGTCGTCACACCTTAATCGCACCTGTAGCTGCCAGTCGTTCCACATGGGATGGCACTTGGTCCAAGTGACTGTCGTCTGACAGGCTTGAAGCCTGGCAAGATGGACTCTCTGCTCTTTTGGTCTCCTGATCTTGCAAATCCAGCTGCCTGGCAAGACAAGTAACTTCCTGGAGTCTTGTCATCACTGTTGTTGCCATGCAACTAGGTGAAAGTGTTTTTACATTAACATGTTAATTGGTGAGCTTTAAAGGAGCTGCTAGGTGGATTTTGTTAACTTTGGACAGAGCCAGGCCAGCTGTCTCCCCCTCTCTACTGTCTTTATGCTTAGCTAAGCTAACTGGCTGTTTGGCTGTAGCTGTTTGTCGAACAGACGTCAATCTTCTCATCAAACTCTCACAGAGAAAAAGAATAAACATATCTCATAAAACTTTCCTTTTGACTTAATGTGATTATTTTTAGTTTATCTTCTCTCAAACAAACTCTTTGGACATAAGAACGAACCTTATTTATAACCTGAGGTGTGGTTGTACATATTCTTTGTGCATTTTCTCCCTCAGAGTCTTACTATCTTGACCTTACATTAGTCAACCAGCTGGTGTTACGCTTTGCACCAGAGGGAGCTAATATGGTCATCGTTCTTTTACAAAGAACATGACTAACCTGATCTTTCTGTTGGGCATTGATCATGTCTGCCAGCACAACAGAAGTATACAAAAGGATGGGTAAAGGATTGTATCGTGTGAGAATTAGGTGCAGTGATAGCTCGCATATGCGCTGCAGCTTAGAAGTGTTTGCAGAAGAAGCCTGAGATCAAAGCCTGGTGGTATCCTGTCCTCTGTCCTCCTGTAAGCCATTGCATTCACAGGAATTTAGAAAATGAACTTAAGCTGCTGTTGAGAAATCCTAGGTTGAAGCGAAACTGTAAAGCATAAGTGACATGTATTGGTAGGAGCCGGGTCAGGTGATGAGTTGATGTAAGATCCTCCACAGTGACAGCTAGTGGACAGGTGTAGAATGACAGGTCTGAAAGAACAGGTGAGGTTTGTATGAACAACAGAGGTTACTTAGCAGCTCTCACCATGGCACTAAATAGGGAGTGAGTGGGGATGGCATGTGGTCATTGAAGGTCAGTCGGCTAAAACCTAATTTACACTTAACATTCGTAAATTTTTCAGAGTAATTCTTTCACGTCTGTCATCCTGTCAAACAGATTACTGCTTCATATTGGATAAAAAGTGAAGTGCAGGTTCACGTGACAGAAATCCAGCATGGTGACAGGCCGCTTTAACGCATGAGAAACTGAGCTCAGGATAGATAGATGCAGTTCAATGAAACGTTATGGTCCTCAGTCTCCATACTTCATCTATGAACATGTCTTCTGTTGGCAGGCAGATTAACGCTACTTAAGACCAGAGGTTTATGTAAAGGTAAGGATCAAAGTTTCATTAATATGAAAGGCTACACTGAGCATAACATTGAGTCCTGCAAACCAATCAACCACCTCAGCCTCCATACACAAGACATGACTCATGCAATCAAAATTAAAGGTCATGTCATTTTAAAGGTCTTGTCATTCATATTATATTAACAGTCATAAGACACCACAGCTTTGACCAACACTGTTGATTGATTTCAGTGTGCCTTGAAGTAATTGTAAGTGTGTTTAACTTTAAATAAATCCATTGTGTCCCATTGTTTAAGTCAGCGTTGACAGGATTGCATTGTACTGTTTGCCTATAATTTGGTTTTTACTTCTATTTTGGACCGAAAACCAAAAGACAAAAAATAGACGAGACCTGTTCAAATATTTGTTATGAACTTCTTTCACTGTAATTCCAATTCTGATATTTTAATGGTACAATATAAAAGACTGCGTGCTCTGCCATTTACTCTAAATAACTGAATGCTGGGAAGTCCAGTTTGATATTGTTTATTGTATATTGTTTCCAGTCATTTGCAATCATTTTGTTCTTCCTTTGCTGCCAGCCTCCTGAATCGAGAAAACATGTTTTCTTTGGACATAATTGTGTATTTTTGCTGCCCATCCAAAAAGACGGTAATGCCCATTGCTACAATGCATCAAACAGCACTACAATTACTGAAATAATGACATTTTTGAAGTCACAGAGGTGACTGCAACAGTGCATTTAATATTTCACAGAATATCAAACAGCACACAAAATCTCTGCTGCACTGCTCTCTACTTTAGCTTTTTAGCATTTCTATCATCGTGAGCTGATGGAAAATATTTCTTTTCACCTCACTGGCTGGGCTTTAGCGCATCATTCATGATCATTTCAACAGAGTGTGCAGTTTTATTTCAATATAAATACAGCTCAGGCTTCCATTTTCAACCGGCAACATTTTAGTTGACGTGTCTCCATCACTTTCTGCTTCTTTCTTGCATCACCTGCTTTTGAGACAACATCCAAAACTGTTATTTTTCAGCCCTCATAACCTTTTACTGAGTACAGGAAACAAATATTTTGCTGTGTGAAACTCATTTGGTATGCAAAGCCCGTTCTGTGCTGGACTGTGTAAATAACACATCACAGCAAGCCTGCAAATGGTCTTTTCATAGGTAACCTTTGGGCAAACTTCAAAAAGGTGCAGTTTGAAGGAACAATACAGATACTGGTCTTCTAACATTTTCAGAGTCCTCAATAAAGAGGAACATTTCTGCACCAACATTACCTCCAGACTTTTAGCATACCTGCTGGCAGTTAACTGAACCCACAGAAAAGCCGCAGCTTTGTTCTCCATCATCTGTGTAATGGAAACCACAGCCATTCTTTTCAGTTCACCACGGGATCTGAGGCTGTTTCGAAATCTGCTGCTGAGGGTCTCTGTGGAAACAGCTCCTGCACTCAGGGTTTCATTAAAATGTTTATGGTCATATATCTCTCCCGTCGTCTGATGCTCTCTTCCTTAATTTCTCAGGTGAGAGTAGACCCCAGCCCCCTCCCCCCCCAAGCTCCTGCAGAGGTTCTTAATATAGGGAATGCTTCAAAATAGGCCCCTCAGGTGGGTGGGACATTAAACTTGAGTATGAAACTTGAATTATAGAATCCATTATTCATATTTGCATGGCCAGTGGTCATTTGGGTAATGACTCTGTAATTTTCTGAGGTTTTAGTAATTTTCAGCACATTCTCATACCTTAATGACTGAATACGCTACTGTTCAAACAGCATATATGACCTGTGGAGAGTACCTGCGACAAGCCGAACCTTTGTCGTACCATTAACGTTGTGACAGCATTGATTTACATCTATTTAGGCACCCAAACAGCTTGTTTAGGTTTGGGAAAAGATCATGTTTTGGGTTAAAATATGTATTTTACTGTTAAATAAACAATGTAATGCACAGTATGTCACTTAAAGAATAATCTCACCATCAGGTCTATTTAGTATCTGTACAACCTTCATTGGCACCTTATCATTAACTCACATGATTTTCTCAAGAAAAAGAAATGTGTGAAGAATACTCTTTTCTCAGATAATATGAAAAGTCAATAAGGCTCTGCCGCCTCCGGGCCAGCTCTGTTTCCAATCGTTTATGCAAGCTGCCACTGCATTACAGGGTGGCAGCATTTTACTGCCAATGTTTTATGCATTCGATTTGCTGAATTTGTAGTCCCAATGCATACTTGTCACAAAAATAGTGACAAAATTAGGAGCGCAGTCTCGAATATATAAGTGCCATCTGATACCAGCAGTCTGGGAGAAGAGCAATGACTCAGCTTGTGACATAAAGCTTTAGCTGGTATGGCATCGGGTGTTTAGATGAAAAGTGAGGATCTCTGAGGTGATTTTCAGCAGTTCTTCTGATGCTTGAACTCATGTGTGAAGTGGAACCAGTGGAATTATATGCTATCATGCATCATAATACAGCCATCTCCTGATGGTTCTTATCTGTCCAGACAGAGACAGACGGTGAGAAGGAGAGAGCCAGAGTTTAGTGTTCAGCAAGCATTTTGCATTTAAAGAGCTGATATTACAGCTTGTGTCGACACTGAAAAGCTAAACTTGACAGAATGTACACAGTCATTCACAGCAACGCTTTGTGCATTTAGGAACCATGTAAATGTGATGCATTGTTACAGCTTTGTGCTTTCTTGGGCTGACATCAGACTTCCCATCCCACTTGCTGCCATTAACCGAATGCTTTTTGGGTGGTTAGTGTGGAAGCAGCAGGGTGCATGTTTGTGCTTATCATAATTTCAATGTAATGCTAAAGATGAGGTGCGTTGCACCCTAATGCAAAAAGCTGGAATGCCAGCGAAGAACAGGACAACAATCTATGGCTGAATTTATATGCGGTATTCATTCTGTGAACATCTGTGGGCTTTCTAAAAAATGTTTTTCACCTTGAAAATGACCTAATTCATCCTAACTATAATCTATACAGCTGCCAACTGGACTTGCTTCATAGCTGAATTTGAAAGACAGCATTGATCCTCTAATTTCCTGTTATAAACAGCTGACCTGTCCATCTAAAATATACATTAATAAGCATAATACGTGGAGAGCTTTTACATTTCTAAGCTCTGGGTAGGGGTCAGGTTTTTCTGGGAAATCAGAGATGAAACACAACAGATGTGACAACACTGAACACAATAACTGCAGTTACGCAATCATATATGTCTTTCACATGTGTTTCTCTGTTGGTGTCCACATCTTCCTCCCTCAGTCGAGAGCAGGAGCTCTTTTATTCAGCACTCCAACGCATGAGCAGACAACGATGAAAACACCGAGCTGTATCCACTGTTTGGTAATGTTGTCACTGTCCTGCTGTGCTTTCTATTGATAAAAAGCACACCCGCAGTTCTCAATTAAGAGGAGACCAGCAGCTGCACCCAACATAATCTCCCATCATGTCAGCAAGCATGCACAAAAAGAGCATTGATGTTACAACACAGAGTGTAATCATAATGTGTTCATTTCCTTTTTTAGATTACTTTAACATTGTTAAAATCAACTTACTCCACACTGGGGGTGTCATGTATATTCTCCCTTCTCTTGCAAACATTTCAGAATATAGTGTAGAATGGGCTCATGGTTTCCCTTTGTGGTCTTTAGAGGAAAAAATATCCGTTGCATTTCACTGTAATCAAGTACCTGTGGAGGTGCTCTGCCCAGCGGCCCCCGAGGGCAGTAATGAGCCCGTTATGGTTTGGCACACCACAATGAGACAAAGAAGGTGCTGAACTAGAACAAATACTTGGACAATCAGTGAGTGAAAAGCCTAGTACAACATCCCCTTGTTTACTTCCCCTCAGTCCTTGGTAACAACATACATCAGATGAAGGACGTTTGGAGAGCAGAGCGAGATTTGAATAGAATGCACTTGTAGTCAGTAGTCACGATGGCTCGCCCGCGTCGTGGGACCGTGACGCTGTCTGCTGTGATGTTACATGCTTATTTGTTGTCTCCCTTTGTCGAACATGGTGTTGTTTTTTTGACAGCTAAGGGTGCAATCATGAAAGCCTCAAAGAAGCAGAGTGCATCTGAGTAACCGCAGATGGGTGGACTTCACGAGCTACTCAGGGCTATATTACAGTCACAGCTCATGTTATGACCAGCGAATGGGAAATGAAAGGTTTCGTCCTACAGATAGGGCCTCTCTTCAAATCACACTCTTGACTCAACATAGCTCAACATCTGCTGTTTTGGAGAGGGAGCTCAACATAAAGAATAACAATAATTATCACGGTATGGCTGTCATGACAGACGAGGCACGAAACATGGATGTAGCATGAGAGAGGCCGGATTGTCCCCACACATAAAGTGTTTTACACACACTTTAACTTTAAATTTCAACATGATTACTCCAGTTACCTGGAATTTGTGCAGATTGTTTGCTCAGACCTCATCATAGCATCATGGAAAGAACAGTGATTGATCTGCAGCGCTGAACGAACGTTGTTGGTGACTCGCTCTCTCAGCCCTCGAAGGGTCGATCTCCCACTTGAGTTTTCTAGAGAAATGGAACGACACTTGTCGTGTTGGAGGTCAACAAGGGCATGTTGAATGATTAATGAAATGCAGCTCAAGACCAGAATAACCAGAATACAGTCACATGCTGTTCTTTCTATCAGACACTGCTCTAACAACCCAACCTTGGCATAATTGCTCAGTTATTTAAAGGGGGCTTAGAGGGTCACTGTCCTGTTATCCAGACTGACCTTTCCTGAAACCTTACCACTTATTAGAATTTCAATACAATTAGTTGGACAAAGGTGGTTATGAAATGCTGAAATAGGATTTACATTTTCATGTGGGTAGTGATGAAATTCTCATTCTTTTCATTTCTTTATTGCTCTGTTCTCTCTGTGTCATGACTTAACTGATGAGGAGTGTTTGTCCGAAATCAATGACACACAGAGGTATTTATCACAAGAAAAAGTGCGATTTGTTGAGCAGTTGGTCTTTTGTATAGTAGCGTCCAGATCCAGGCATCCTTCCTTAACTGAGCTCTGCTGTGTTTCTCCTCTCAGCTTGCTTCAGATGCAGTGCTGCTCTGCTCAATGACACCCACACTCTACTCATACATATGAGTGAAAATTAAAGGGAATGAATGTGAGCGTATTTTCAGTATATTTGAAACGCCACAAAAATGGTAGATACAGCATGATAAAGTGCCCTCTGAGGTGCATTTGTAGTGGAGAAAACAGGATAAAGTGCCCTCTAGGGTGCCCTACATGTCATATTTACACAGCACTGACCTTCACTTTCTGCAGTTAAAATGATAAACAACGCTGGTGACAGAAGTGTCGTTAATTAACTTTAATTGCATGAACTCGATCAGTTAGTTTCATTTATTGTCCTTTCAGAAATTCCTTGATTAGAGGACAAGATTAAACTTAAGCTCAATGCAAGCCAGTGGACTCAGATCTTCTGTGAGGGAAAAATCTTCACTCCACCAATCTTCACCAAAACAACTGACGTGATTGGGATGTTCATATTTCTAATTGTCTGGTAGTAATAAGACCACAGTGTTTGAATGCAGCAAGCAAGTGATTTAATTTAATTGGCAATAAGGATAACATCTCTGGATTTAGATAAAGTGAATTAAAAAATGTTGTTCTTTTAAGTGTCATTTTGGATTAAAAATGGCTTTTTAAATGGCTTCTCCCTGTAAAATGTGCTATCCCACATTTTCAATCAACATCGGAAAGAATATTGTCAGGAAATGTCTGCAGAGGTCCTTTTGGTAACAATGGTTAGATTAATAAGAAGAGACTGGCACTTTGTTTCCCTGATGTTTTTTACTTTTTTTGGTCCACAGCATGTCGGTCATGTCTTGCAGATGCAACACCTGCAGGAAGAAGAAGAAGAAGAACTTTACTTTATTCATCACACACATGCACGTGGGATGCTTTGAACACAACAACACAACATGCACATGCTTCGTGAAATTCTTCCTCCGCATTTGACCCATCCTGGTCAGTCCTTCCTCCGACCAGGAGCGGTGGGCTGCCAGCCGACAGCGGCGCCCGGGGACCCAGTTCCTTTCTCGTCACCATTGGTCAGGTGGTGATCTTCTTGCATGTTTTTAGTGGGGTTTTTTTTGTGGAGGAAACCCCAGGTGAACATGGGGAGAACATGCAAACTCCACACAGAAAGGCCCCTTTCCGAAGGCATGGTGGAGGACACGCCCCCGGCGTCCACAGCAGGAATCGAACCCGGGACCTTCTAGCTGTGAGGCGACAGTGTTACCACCATGCCACCTTGAGTAAAATGGTCTTGACTCTGGAATCCCTACAAAGCAGACAGGAAGTTGCCAATTTATGAGGTACATCTTGCTAAAATTAATGCAGTCTAACAGCCTGCTATGAATCCGACCCCCATTAAGGTTCTAATGCTCAGTTGAGCAGTTGATTCAACTTAATGGTTATTTTGGAGGTTGTAGTAATGTGGTGCTGTTGAATTATTTATATGCTGAGAGGTGTTTTTTCATTGGTGTAAATGGGGTGGATGAAATAGAAGAAACGTGTCAGTTTAAAGGAATATTAGTCGAAAGCACCACAAACTACAGCCTCCTAAATCACGATAACATTTAACACCTTTAGAAAACAATTCCTGAAATCTACAACCTTTTTATTAAGGTATGACATTATTGTTATACTGCATTAGTTTTAGTAAGGTACACCTCATAAACTGGCAATGCGTTCTTGAATGTTTACTTTGGAAACTGCCTCCATTAGCATAGAAATGCAGTAGAGCAGTAAAACAAGTGCTGGGCCAAGTCAGCATCAACAGGGCTGCCATAGTTAGAAAATCACCAGGTTCCTTTCAGGTATGTCATTACACTGCGCAGCAGCCAAATTACATTCATTCACACTGCACTGCCAAAAAGTGTTGAATTCAACACATAAATGAATGATTGAATATGCAAAAGCACTCATGCAAAGTTCTTCCTGAGCACCCAATTACACAAGGAAAGCATTCGACTCCCTCAGCATGCAGCACACTTTGAAAAATCTAATGAAATGTTTCAGTGCATTTTCTGATTTTTACCATCTTGCCTTCATATTGTCTTCAAGGAGTCCAACACGAGGATCTTCAATGCCTCATGCAGCAGGGTTTCTAGGGTGTCTCATCTGCTGCAAGTTCCTTTGTTTCTGACATCTTTCCATTATTGTTGTGGCCAAAGCCTCGCTGAATATGTAATTTGGTTACTTTATGTAAAAGATCCAATGTGTTTTAGCTTTGCAACTTCTCAGGGTAATTTCACACGTTGGTGACTTCACAAGGCAAAAATGAAATGTTTGAATTTCAGAGACGACATTGTGAAGATATCTTTTAAGGCAAGGTCGTAGACTGTGCAGCTGCTGATTGCCTGCTGGTGTGGATGGAACTGCTGTGAGTTTTCATTGCACTTCATTACCTGCTGTGCAACAAGTGGGTTCCCCATCAATGACCACATCAAACACTCAAATAATACTGCATACGCTGCGCATAAAGCAGGTCCATCACTTGAGATGGGAATCATAATAAACATGCAATCCCACTTTCTGACTGGACAGGTGTGACAGTAATAAACACGTTGCTGCCCATTTAACACCAAAACCCGGTCCTGATTGATGTGATATCAAAGCAGCTTTTGTCAGTAATACTGAAAGCTGAATATTTCTGTATCCTGCTACTGTAATGTAAATGACCATATACAGTCAGTTCTTATTAGATTCAACTTGTACACAGGGGTTTAAGTGGGATTCAGTATGTGGGGGAACCCTAAGATCCAGTGCAGCGGTGCAGTGGGGGAAAATGACTCGTCTCAAAATAACTCCCTAACTGGTTCATACTGTGAGCTCTGTGTTCGTACTCTGGATTTCTTTTCTTTGTGGCTGTGTGATCAGCTGACCTTCTTTTGAGCTCCCCTTTCTTGACATTTTTTTCTGTATCCCACTTGTTTTGCTGCAGTGGCTCCGAGGTTTACTGATCTTTGTGGATTTAGCCGACATGTTTTGCTGTATATGAGCAGATGTGTCATGGGCTATCATACTCTCATGGCTGCTTTCCAAACCCGAACCATAGTATAAAATGGAATTTGACAAGTGAGACTACAAAGCATCATCATCTTAAATTCAAACTGATGACCGCACCTGTCAACACTGGGATTTAAAAATAAGGGAAATTTTCAGGTCCCCTGCCCGGGCTGACCATTACCTCTGTCCGCATACCCCTTACATTTAGACAAGGGGACACACAGTGAATCCTAAAATCACCGCAAGGCAACCAGCAGCTTTAGAATATGAGCAGTTTTTCCCCTCACAAGTAATCTGTCCATCTGACTGATCCATATTCAAGGGCACTTCACGCTCCTTACCTACATGCCAGCTCCAGTTCTGAACGGGACCGAGCATCACTCTAGCTGAGCCGGCTGAAGGTTTTTGACGCGTTTCTTCTGTCGATCAGTAGCTCCACAACTGCAATGTCACAAGCAGCTCTTTATTGTGACACGGGGCAAACTATTACCTGACACATCAGTCATTTCTGTAGCCAGTTAAAAGCATCTTTCTCCTCAATGTAAGTGTCAGAAAACCATTCAACTTCATGAACTCTTCTATCAAGGTCTGGCATTTTGACAATAGACATGTTTATATTTCTCTCTCAGCGCTAGTGAAGGACAGGGGCTCAACAAGTAGAATGACAATACATGCCTGTACAGTACAGTATAGCATAAATACAGCAAAAACATCTCAAACACCATCTATAATAACAATAATATACCATTAATATTGTCACAACATGCTCAAAACTAATTTAAAAGTCTAAAGAACTGTTGCCATCATACACCATAGTGTACAGTTCATGCAGGTTTACAATTTATTTGTTGATCCTCATAAATAAATTCTGTTTAAATGCCTCCTCAAATGTAGTAGTCGCCCTGAGCTGTACTCTTACTCATGTTTTCATTTATTAACCATCTGTTCAGTAGTTTTGCCCTGAAGCCTCTCGCTCATCGTTTCAGAAAAACAGTGAAGCAGATGTAAACAGAATAAATCTCAACTGGACTTCACCAAAAATGTTAAATATTCCCTGAGTCTTAATCTGAGCCATCGAGAGTAGGTCCATCAAAGGCTACGCAACCAGATTTAAGGGTATATCTATAATATCTGAAGTTGTTAATGTCATATATTCATCTTAAAAATCTCCAATGCAAGGAGTTAGACTTGTATCAGTTGCAAATGACAGCTATGGGGGTGGAGGCAGCAAAAGTGGGGACAAAAATGCATGTGGGAAAAAAAATAGAGCGATAAAATATCAAGTGACTTAATTAATTTAAAGCTGATTTAATTAAAATAGTGACATGATGTCATGTTTCATCAGTTTCACCATCTTGAATTCACCATCCATCATTCACAGCACAGAGCTGCCAATCTATCAGTCAAAGAAAGTGTTCCCAGCTGGGGGTGACAAAAACTGAAGAAAAAAGAAAATTGAACTGGTGAAAATGCTCATGAATTAAGAGTGGAAGTGATGAAATGTATGTGAAATGAAGAGTGAGAAACTGACAATACTGACACCAAATACCAATTATTACATAATGTAGCATTAAAGGACCAGTGTGTAGGGTTTAGTGGCATCTAGTGGTGAGGTTGTAGATTGCAGCCAACTGAATACCAAACAGTAAAGCAGCATTGCATCATTATTTATCATGATTAATGTTGATATCAATTCAGGATGATGATAATTTACCATAATGCCAGTCTTACTTCTGAACCAGCCACCCACTCCCCATTCCACTGTCACGCTTCCCCAGTAACATCAACATCTTCTGAAATGAGCAGCTATGTATTTTACACTTTTCTCACCACCTGCTTCAGCAGCTGCTTATTTCACTCTTTTGAGTCGTTGAACTTTATCATCGACAAAGAGACAGCAAGTTCCACTTCAGTCCAAATCGCAGCTCAGCTCCGAGGAGGGAACGCTCATAAAAGTGTCCTCATGTCGAGTGGACGTAGGGAGCAGATACGGACGGACTGCCCCGTATAAATAATCGCAGAGATAAATCTTGAAAGGTTGGGCCTTGGTACAAGCTGGAAAAAGATCTGTCCCCTTCAGTTTGAATAAATTGAATCCTCTGTGGATATAAAATAATCACTGCTGTCAGCCCTGTGACAGAAAGCTCAAAGGAGTTAGATCTTCACATTGAGTTCTGGAGGATTATCCTTTATATAAAAACATATGCCCAATCAGTTATTAATGCACCTCACATACGTTTGATGCCTCTTATTTATAATACAACTAACTGAATGATATTCTGCCTCTGGTGAAGCGCTGTGAGTTTAGAGACGTCATGTAATAATGTTTAGATTTATTAGAGTTATCTGTGTGAGAGCGCTATTTAAATTTCCACACTTTTATTGTGTGTGAGTGCATGTGTGTGTGTGACAGTCTGTCAGATTTTCATCTGTTTTGACAGACACAAAGTTCAACACATTTGAGACTGTGCTGGGGGGGGGGGGGGGGCTTGACACCAGGCGCTCGGAGCATTTCCTGTCTTCATTTTAAAGCTGTGAACAAACAACGCAGCGTATCAGTGTTACGGAGAGACCAATTTAAAACATGTTCTCCAAAAGAACATCTAAAAAAAACCATAGCAGGCACTGCTTCTGACTTTAATTGAAAACTGTGCACATTGAGTTTATTGCTGACAGATAACCTGAACTGAGCCAAAGAACTAAAGCCCCAAAAGCAAAATAAATAACCTCAGCTAGGACAAAACACATGCGTCAGACTTTCAGTAAATAATCATTTTAAAATGTGTGGTATTGAGTATTAAATCTATAAAGTAACTTGAACTAACTATTATCTTAATGTGACTTAGTTTATCAAACCTTGATTTTATTGAAAAAACAGAAAAAAAATGAATAATAATATTTATCTTGTGGAAGAACGTGTATAAAACTAGTCGAGTCAACTGGAAAAAGGAAATTACTGGTGACTCATAGCAGAACCTGACTAATGTCAGCCAATGAATGTTAAAACAATGTCACCATCTCACACTTTGTCTACCAAAGAGTTAGTGGATTTGTCAGCTGTAAAATGTCCTTCCAAAGACGTTCATTTTTGGGAGAAAAGAACAGAAACATCAGGATCAAGCTTGTCATTTGCAAAGACAGAGAACGATAAAATCAGTAAGTCTGTTAATGTGAACGTCAGAATATTAATCTTTTTTCAAGCCTGCAGACGAGTCTTTGTACGAGTGTGTTCTCTAAAATGTTGTGTGAAAATCTGCACAATTAGATCAGGAATAATGTATTTCAAGGATGAAATATCCATTGCCTGTCTCTCCCTCTCCCCCATCCGCTACTGAATATTTCACTCTTGTGCCCACTCTTCTCCCGTTGATGGCCTCCTCTTCCATTCAATCACCGCATCAAGCATTTTAAAAAATTGTGCAGTATTGTAGGTGAAAACAGGCTGAAACAGAGAGAACAAAGTCGTCGTGTGTGCTTTGTCGACATGTTGCATGTAGACATGGATGTGGTGACGCATTGCTCCACTTTTGCTTTGATATCAAACATAAAAGTTATGGCTCAGCCCCACCGAGGCCTAATTTGGCAAATGGCAACATAAGAAGATTATTTTCCCTCCAGGCGGTAAAGAGAAATGCACATTTCAATACAGGAGTTTACATTTTCTGGTTTGGCAAAATCCCAAAGAAGGAGTCCATTAAATGAATCTAATTAGAATAACAAGTTCTCAATTGTTGTGACACACAAGAGAGAAGAAAGTCTGCTGCTGAGACTCTTCTGTCCCTGCCGTGTCATGTGTCTCTCTGCTGGAGTGTTGGGTGTGTCTGTTTCATTCAGGGTGTGGTGACCCAGTCTCCTCCTCCCACCTGCTCACCTGTGCACCTGCTGCCACTCCACTTATCAGCTACACCTGAAGGCTGCAGTATGTAAACCCCACCAGATTGTTCCATGTGCCACAGTGGAGCTGCGTTCAAGTCCATGAGAGATGAACTGAAGTACACTTGGAAAGCTTTTTGAATGCATATGATAGCAGATTCACAATCAGTGTTGTGCCTGAACGTGTTCATTGAACGATAGTTCATGAACTTGTTCATATTTTGGGCGAACGTGAACTGAACGTACTGTATTACTGCCTGATGAACGTAACTGTGAACTCGTTCATTCTGGTGTCTGTGAACGGCACGTTCTCTCAGTTTAACTTCATTCAATAGGGTGCCAGATTTCTATAGAGCCTTCCAGGTGAAAAGCTGGCTAAAACACACCGTAAACAGGCCTTAATATGTAGCGGAAAAAACACCCAATCAGGCAACACCAGCCAGCAGTGTTGCACCGCCGCATGCGTCATCAAAACAAAAAGCAGCATGGAGGCGACAAAGCAGCAAGGAGGCGTCATATGATCGAGTTTTATGACAAGGTCCGTGAGGATGGGAAGAATCTTACATATCTGTGCAAACTTTCCCCGCCAGCTTTCAAAAAGAAAATCCGCACTTCAGTCACATCCACAGCAACCCTGAAATGGCACATTGAACTGAAGCACCCAGCTAGCCTTTCAAGGTATTTTCTGGCCCATAGTTACAGTGTTAAACCTGCTAAAATAATTGCTGTCTGTGGTTCTATATGGACTGTGGCAATATTTTTGAAAAATAATAGCTCGCAGCAACAAATGGAAAAAAAGAACTAGTTCATGTAGAAAGTGAACTTTCCCAACACTGGTCACAATCATGAGGGAGGAATAATGTGCAGAATTCAAGATGGTGAATCAGAAATCTGCATCCGTTAGATGTTGGTAACAGCAAATTGATTGTCTTTGATGCCAATCCTGGAGAGTGTGTTGCCTTCCAGCTCCATGACAGAATACTGGAGTGGTTTTAAGGTATATTTGAGTTCAGGAGGGTAGTTTAGGGCTCAAACTAAATGGCTGCCGCAAATGCTGTTTTCTAAATCTTGCCACAACATCTTGCCCTTGAGGACAGTCCTGATGTCTGCTGCTTCATAGGCTGGTATTCCAGTCTTTGATAACACCTGGATGAGAGCTTCATGTTCTGCAATCTATAGCATGTACATTCACAAAATAAACACATACATACTCCATAAATATTATTTAAAATGGCTGCATGTAACAATATTGTCGGATATAATCAGGAATGTCGCCTTGCAAAACAAGGGGGCAGTGCCTGAAGTGGAGTCACTTTAGGTAAAAACTTCCTGAAACATGAAACACGCTGAGTTGCTGGTGTCTGTCGTCATTCCTCCTGTTCATACTGGCTGTGAAGTGAGCCCTTACTAGCATGCTGGCAATAAAATTGTGCGCTAGCATCAATAAAAAGACGGGAAGTTGCAGAGCAGAGGGGTCCCAAATATAAAAGCCCGGTCACCTTTTGTCTTGAGCTGAGACTTAAGAGCAGCTGAGCCCCTCAGATAAAAGGCCACTGTCAGATATTACATCCAGGTTTCTGACGTGTGCAGACAGGGAGCCAAGAGGTTTTTCTAGAACTGGGAGAGGAACAAAAATAGTTATTTTAGATTTATTTTCATTTAACTGGAGAAAGTTTTGACACATGCAGCCCTTTATTTAAGACAACATAATAATGGAAATTGCCTTCTTCACTGGTTTTCAATGGGAGATAAATTTCCATGTCTTTGCAAACAATGGTATTGAATATTGTCTTGAATGTATATCAGCATGTATACACAGAACAACAAGGGGCCAAGGATGGAGCCTTGGGTTTCTGGAGCAGTTGGTGGTGGACAGAGAGCTATTATCAGTGGACAGAATAGCTGGAAAATCTCGACCCATTTCTGCATGAAATAGTGCAGGTTTAAAATGTAATTTGCCTGTTTTTTACACATAGCAATGCATGGAAAATAATGCAGCATCTAAACACGAGAGCAACTGAAATTAATATATAATTGCATAATTTTTCCATTGGAGATCAGCTTTTCCTCAGATGTCAAACCTCCACCTGAACTCTTCCTCATGGCAGCATGAGGCGAAATATGCTTCTAACATTATGCACAATGACAAATATTAAGATAAGGATTGTAGGTTTTCAGACACACCATCACAAAATGAAAGTGTCAGGGTCTTATGTTCAACGATTAGACTGATAGGCTCTTTCAACAATAAAGATTTTACAGTGTTGCTCTGCGGGTGCACATTTTGAAGGGAATCAAAAATCCTTTTTCTTTTTTCTTATTCATAATATTTTCTAAGCTCTTTTAGGAGTGAAGGACGCATATGTTCAATATGCTGTTTAAGTGGTCTTTGCCGTTACTCGGTCCTTGATCTAATACCACATTTATCTTTGAAGAGAGGACGGACTGATTCTGACCCTGTTTCACTGCATGGAGATCATTTAGTGACTACATAACTGAAAACTTCTAGTAGTTTTCATTTAGTTTTTCTTGCTATAATATATCCTGACTTCATTTTGCTTTTGTTCTCTAGTTTTGGTTGGTTTCCTTTGCTTTTCTTTTTATTTCCATTTCACCTCATGCATTCTACTGATAACTTTATCTTAAAAAACAAGTTCAGTTTTATACTAGTATTTTCTCTGTTCAGACTTTTTTAAATTGGGGGGAAAAGCTGTTATAAACTTCAGTGGGCATTTTCCATTTTCAGTCCCAGCATGCCACAGTGCCCAAAAGGCAGTGCACAGTATTTTACATAACACAGAAAGCCCTTTCAACATGTAATGTCATTAGCATTCCTTCTCCGCTTTTCTATTGCCTGTTCTGACCACAGCAGCGTTACTGAAGCGCAACATTACAGACTCCTCGCTAGCTGCTGTTTACCTCTCATGGGGGCTCGCGCTGTCAGCCATCTTTTTAGATGTCTTTTATCATCTCCGAGCAGAATCTCATGTAAGCATTTGAGGTGCGTTTTTCGATTTGTTGGGTTTTCCCTTCCTGTTGAAGTCTGCTGCCAGATGGGACTAAGCACCTTTTATAGTACGGTTTGTATTCAAAATGATCCGACGCGCTGCAGTCTCATTTGCTACAACTAATTTAGTGTCTCAGGTCTTTGAATCCAAATGTGCTCTCCATGTGAGCATCATTAGCTGCTGCTGTCTGCCGTGTTTATCGAGTACCACTGCAACCCACACTGAAAACAGAGTGCCTCGCTGGAGGATCAGCACTTCGAAAGGGCTGAGTAGCTCTTGAGACACTAGTGATATGGTTGGATGTTTAAATACTGAGAGCACTTCAGTTTGTCTGTTATTAGGCCTTTGTGTGTCCAATAATGCCTTTTTTTTTCCTCAGAGAATGAAAAAACATGGACACTTAATCAGACACCTGATTACTGAGTGAAAGACAAAAGGACGGAAGGAAGCATAAAGACAGCTGATTGTGTTTTATACATTTAACTGTCACCCTTTTTTATGCTATCTCTGAAATGGTGGTGTTTTCTCAGTACTAAGTGTTCATGCTTGGCATTTTTACCTTTGTGGCGGTGTCCACAGGCATCATCAAAGCTCACGATATAGCATTGTAGGACAAGCTTTAGGAATTGCATTTAAAAATGTCACAAATATCCTGCTTCATTAAACCATCCACATACACACAGTTTGCAGACTCCATGCATGCAGTGACTCTCCTCCAGCCCACCAGAATTCAAATGAAACAAGCTTTTAAGTGTTGACGTTCAGTTTGAAGGTCTCTGTTTTGGTGACAGGCCCTGTATCAATGATTGGCTTCTGCCATTAGATGTATGTTCAAAGGTTCATTTTTCAAGTGTAAGTTTTAATTAGTTATTTGATGCTATAAAAACGGCGCGCGAAGTCCTGATTGACAGCTAATCCTCACCCGCGACTTCGACCGTAGACGTCCTTAAATACCTATTTAGTGTAAGATAAGATAAGACTTGATTAATCCTCAGCGGGGGGAACTGATTGTGGCAGCAGCACAAGAACAGAAATCAGTACAGATGAGTAGAGAAAGAAAAAATATATATAAAAGGAGGTTCATATAACTAAAATAAGAATAGAGGTCTGTTTTTATGAGTCTGATTGTGTGACTTTTCCAGTGTAAGCACACAACATACTGAAAAACCCACTTGTAATCAGTCTGTAGTATTGATTTGAGACACAGCAGCGGTTTCATTCCAGAGTCAGCGCAGTGGACGGTGTTGAGCGACAGACAGACGTTCCACCGGTGGACTCTCTCAGGTATGAAGACCATACCGTTTTCAGACATTAAGAGGAGGTAGTTGGACATCAAAGGACGCTTCATGAAATGTGTTACTGTGTGTCAGCGAAGCAAAGCATTCCGTATCTGCGACCAGGGTCGGTTCTCTCTGCGGCCATCACCTCAACACTGACTCAGAGGAGGTATACACCGAGAGTGCAGGAGAACTGGATTAAGACTTTCCTTGCTTGCAGACTGTACCCTACACTTCACAAAATACAGACATACACAGTTTATCTCATTTCTTTGGGTCAGCACTGCCTTGGCCGGGATGTTGCTTGTGACAATTTTAATATCAGAAGGCAGTGTAATTTGATCTTGTGTGAAATGGACTGTCTGAGGCTTTACTTACTCATCTGTCCTTAACATACATCCTGCTTCTTTGTTCAGTGTGTGTAGCTTTCTTTGTAACTATAGCATCTTCTAAATTATTCTAATGTGGCCCTGTGTCCATTCAAATTACATATACAACTAAATTGGATAAACATAAAGCAGATCAGATCTTTTCTACTAACATAACGAGGAAATGATTTTGAACATACAGGCAGACTGTTCTCCACCACATGTGAGCGACAGAACTCTGGTGTCAAAGTCTTGAGCTTTGTAGATCCAACCATCCATCCTGACTTCTTGGATTGCCAGAGAACCTCATGTGAGCAGCAATTAAAAAGCGTTTCTGGCAAAGCAGATCAGTAGAATATTAACATATCTTGAGGGATTTCCTTACAGCATAAACTTTTATTACTAGAAAAACAAGAAATTCGGCTTTCTTTCTTTCAGCCCTTCATTCTCTTACTGTGGCAGGTAAGTAGAAACCAACATTTTGTTCAGGTTAATACTATAGAATATAGCAACTTTACTTGGAAACACCAGTTTATTTATTTTTACAGGTAACAAATCAGCCAAATCACACCGTCATCATCTGTTTTCCAGTATCCTGTTTGATATAAATTTTCACAAAGCTGCTTCTACATGTTAACTGTTATATAAATATAAAATCATCATGTATGATCATTTCCCTTATGCAGTCAAATGGATGTCATGCAGCAAACAGCCTTGATACAGCTGTAATTTTGAAGCAACAACAACATGACGGTAGATGAAATCCCATTTCATAAACCCGGCACTTTGGTTCACACCTTGATGCTTGCTGTCAAGCGTTGGCCCTGCAGGTGCACGCTGGAGGAGCCGCTGTAACAGTCTGTTTAAAAAACTTTAATCCACTGTGTCTAGTTAAGTCTTTCCAATTGTAATAAATCTTAACTGCTGTCAGAGTTCTTCACGCTGGTTTGCAACATGATTCATGATTTATGTTTAAAGGGAATTCTTCCGTAATTCATCATCATTATCTGCCTTTTTGCACTTGTGAATGTGTCAAATGAACGGGTGAAGATGCATTGCATGCAGGACTTTTTGTCTCTCTATCCTCTAAATTGCTTTTTGTCATTCATTTGATAATTTTACTTGAATGTAACTATAATTTGATGTATCTCAGGTTTTAATGTATTTTCTCCATATTTGTTCCATAACAACAGTCTCTTCAAATCCTGGATGACTGATTTTGGACAAAAGCTCTTGATCTGCATACTTTACATGCACAGATCGAGGATTTTCTTATTCTGTCATGTATATCATATAGTAGCATGAATGTGGCTGTAAACCAAAAAAAATCAAAGTTTTGTCTCAGGTCCACTTTATAATAAACTTCAGTTTAACTTCAAAGCAGTCCTGGTAATAGAGTACATTCTCTCAGCCTGTATGAACTTTCATAACAAAAGAGCTTCATCATATTAATGTAGTCTGCCCTGTTGCTATGCTACAGATCACTGCGTCAAGATAAGAAAAGGTTGAGGTTGTGTCACTGATCACCTCTCCGGTCCCTACCCGCAGTCTCCCGGGTTCAGTATTGTTCAGTATCTCCGCAGCATTTCTGAGAAACTGTTGAAACATTCACCTTCAGCCTTTGCTCATGCTCAAGTGTAAGATCTGATTGCATTTATGTGTGCTAGAAATGATGAGAGCACAAGAACAGACACAAAACCACCACGACTAAAACATATGAGAAGGTACTTGTGTTCTTACCTTCAAGTATGTTATGAATTTTCAATTTCAGACAGAATATATATATATATATATATATATATATATATATATATATATATATAT